>PVPY01000143.1:0-68174 GCA_002982035.1 Fusarium algeriense
GTACGACAGAGTTTTGCATCTCTCTCGCATCATTGATGGCATTTTGTCTGATCGCCGAAAGGTAAGGATTGCTGACAAGAAGTGACGTCATTCGCTCGGTTGAGGCGCGGAATGCTTCCGCGAATTGAATAATAAAGAGAGAACTAAATGCTTGAGAAGGCCCAATCTTAATGAAGTTGAAGGTGGATAGGTGAATAAAGTTTGAACGTGGTGGGTAGATGAAGTGAGGTGGGCGGCAGGGAAAATGTCGACCAAGATAAAAGTCCGTGCTCTCTCGGATAATTAACTTATTCCGAACCCCAATATGGGCTGGTTTATGTGGAGGTGTTTGAAATACAGCTGCCTAAAACAGTTAACGTATACGATAAGCAAATGCAACAGATAAGCAAACGCAAACACCTTATAGTCATGACCTTGGTTCCCAGGCGTCTCACACTTATCTGGCGACGACGTCTGTTAGACCGCGTTGATAATCTATGATAATCTATGATGGTTGGAGGGGTCAGGGTTGACCTATACGTTCGAAAAGAACAAAAGAACAAATTTCGACGCCACACCTTCCAACCGTAGCAGTGCGTAAGCTAAAAAGAACACCATACTGTAGGGAAAGCTTCCATAAGTTGATTTAATTGAAGAAATTATATTTTTTTCTATCTGAAGCGACCTGTAACGGGTAAAAGATGACCTTGAAGAAGATATAGGGTAAGTGGCCACTAAAGGGTGCTCCCGACTCTACATTGAAGCAACCAATCAGCAATCGTTTAAAATGCACAGTATCCCTGCTGCTTGTTCATGAGCCAACAGGAGAGGCAAGCCGGTCTCGGCTTGCGCATATAGCCCTGAGGAACGAAAGTTTTGAGGTCGGAGGCAGATGGGTGTCGCGTCTCTAGGGTTAAAGTGGCATTTTCCATTTTATAGCTAGACAATAGGCTAATTTGGTCTTGGTTTACTTTCCACCTGAGAATATTGCAGCTGATTATTGTTCATGTTATTATATTCCTTTTCTAGAATTCTTTTGGTAGGTTGGCGGCTTCGATGTGGCCGGTTTGGCGAGTCTGATGGTGAAGCGACGATTGAATCAAGGGCAGGCGTCGAAAGGTTCACCGAGGCAGGACCCTGCTTAGTAGTGTTTGGCTCGCTAGAGGAAGACGTTGAGGCTGGGGCAGGGAAAGGTTGAGTGACAGTGCTGCAACTGTCAGGCGTAGAGGAAAGGGCTGGGGGCCATCGGCCCCAAAAAAGCCCCCTGCTGGGGCGCAGGACATACCTCGCCCCGATCATTTGCAAGGCCTCTTGGATCGGAGCCGTATATATATGCTCGAGCTGTTTCCGTGCTCAATACCCCCAAAAGGCACCTCTCTACTTGCAGCCAGCCCTACTGTATTAAGGACTGGTTGTAATTTAGTAAATTACACGCTTTTCATAAAATTACATCTTTTTATCCGTACACGCTGGTTTGGTTTTCGAACGCCCTGCCGCCTCTACCCTTGTCAGGGGCTCATTGGCAATAATCTGAGGTAGAGTGGACTGGAATGGATAAGGCTTGAATCTCATGGACCTGGCGAGTGCAAGGCAAAAACTAGAGCGATACTAAGTACTTTTAACTTCAGAGCTCTTTGGATGTTAGCCTACCGGGCGTAATAGAGTAAGTACATGGTGATAGAAGAACCCGATAGTACCCGCGTCTAGCCGTCTTGATCTTTGGTTAGTCATCCGCTCGGAGCTAGCAAGATCCGGGAAATAACCGAAGTGAAGTGGAGGTTGCCAAAGCGATTGTCCAATGACACAAAGCAATTCAAATAGGGTGGATGCGCGTTGGTCAAATGTCCCAGCAATCGCAAAACAAACAACAAAACAGAACGATTTCGAGTTATTAGCAATTATCGACAACCACCCTCGTAGCTTCATACTATAACTGCATATCAAGACTGGAAAGAACATGACAGATAGCACTGCATCAAAATCTATCCTGCAATGTCTCAGACCTCGTCGTCAACTATTCGCTGCCACGCGTCAGCAGAAGAACGTTTTCTTTTATCATCCTGGCTACCAGGACGGCCACAACCTCCTCCTGAATCTCCCGGCGTTAGATGCAGGAGGAATCCATCATGAGACCGCACGGGTCGCTTGTGCTATCCTCGCCGCCTGTAGATTTGATGGTTATCTCTCGATGAGTAAAAATGGGCCTAAAATTCCAGACAGACCAGATGATATCCTGCAACACAAGAAATATTATTTTTGTATCGAAGACGGTAAGTTAGACTTGAGATCTCTGTGCTACTTGTATGAGATTTTGCTGACAAATACTGGTAATAGATATCAAGTACCCTATTGTGCCATCATTTGATAACTTCCAATGTCCCGACGAGCTCCCTGAGTCATGGTCGGATGATCTCGCTCCAATCGAACCAGGAATCTATAGAGATGCCCGCGAGCGTGATGACGGGTGCCGTATAACAGGCTCATTTCTGCCTACAGAGCTGGCCCATATTATTCCGCAAGCTCAGAGCGAGTGGTGGCAGAAGAATCTTATGTATACTTACGTTGCCAACCCTGATGAGAGTTTTGATGCAAAATGTCCCGACAACACGATTCTCCTTCGATGCGACATGCATAAAATGTGGGACGACAATCGATTTGCTATCTTGCCCAAGGCTGGCGGATGGTATACCCATGTGCTTCTTAATAGCACTACTACTGAGTTGGAGCAGGAGTATCACAATCTTCAACTGCAACCACTGCGAGGCGTGTCACAGCAATTCTTCTTCTGTCGCTTCGCTCTTGCTATTTTTGCCAAGAGTGCGTTTCTCAGGCAGCGTATACGGCGCAAGCTGGTTATCCTCGACCGCTCAGGCTCGTCGAAAGTGCGAGAAATGTCGGTGGACGAGTATAAGGAACTTATCAATCTTGCTGCCCGCGGAACAAGCAGGAGCACCAGCCCAACAAAGCGACAAAGGCATGATGGGCCAGAAAGCAACCCGCAAGACGATGAATTTTCCCATGTCGACATTGCATCAGAGGACGAACTCGAGGACGACACGGAAGAGGAAGTTACAAGGGGACGCCCTCGGAAACGGGCCGGTTCGCCTATAATGCCTCATGATGTCGATATGGGTGCTCCTAGCAGTCCACCGCCAAAACGACAACGACTTACCGATACACCTGTTCAACCTCACACTCCGCCTCAATCCATCAGTCCCACTAGATCTTGATGATACTCGAAAGGTTAGAGGACAAGATATAGCGAAAATTGTAACGACAAGACAAGCAACAGATGCTCACGTGGCCATCGTCGGTTATCTGACGGCGTGTAGGTTTGGCCAGTATTACTGCTTGCTAAGCTCCGAGACGCGTATAACGACAGTAGATAGATAGATAGATAGTTAGATAGATAGATAGATAGTTAGATAGATAGATAGATAAACAGATGTTACACTAACAGACCTCTACGTCAAGTAAGTGTGAGACTTTGCTTATCTGCTAAGGAACGACCAATGCGGCGGAGCAATGTCGCGTCTGGCGCATCGAGAGAAGATCGCGGCAGAGCCGGTGCCAGCAGGAAGCGGTCATCTAGCCAAATCAGCGGTCCTGCTCTGTGTCTCTAGCAAAGGCCGCTAGTATAGAACCAAACCGGTACATCGGCGTCTCATTGTCCGAGACTATGGAATGTCTATCTACAAGGCGAGCTCCCGATCGGCTCTGCTTGCTGCGTTTGAACGGTGCATCGAGGGACATGAGTCCCTGCACCTGGCAGGCTTGCTTCACAGAGACATCTCGATCAACAATCTCATGATCAACGAGGATGATGACAATCCGTCGTGGCCTGCTTTTGTGATTGACCTTGACCTAGCCATCAAAAGGTCACGGGAGGCTTCGTCAGGAGCGAAGGAGAAAACGGGAACACGGGCTTTCATGGCAATCGGGACGCTACTGGGCGAGCAGCATTCCTTTATGTACGATCTCGAGTCATTCTTCTGGGTGCTATTCTGGATATGCATCCACTACGACGGGCAGGGCAAAGCGACTGGACCAGCTGAATTTGAAAGCTGGAATTATTAGAGTGACAACAAGCTGGTTCGATCAAAGGTTGGTACCATAGGCGATGAAAGTATATTTCTCAGGATTGCAGAGGAGAGCTTCAGTACGCACTACCAGCTATTGACCCCATGTGTCAATAGACTGAGGAGGAAAGTATTTCCCAACGGTGAGAGATGGAAAACTGAAGATTTGGACATGTATTTTAGAATGAAACTGGTATTGCAGGCAGCACGGAAGACAGAGGAATCGAGGTTACATTGAGCGATTTCGAATCGCACGACGGCAAGTGCGGGGTCTTCATACGAAGATTAGAATGACTGAGAAGTGAAGTGCCATTCATCTTGTTGGCTGAGTCTTTCCAAACACAACCGAAAACCGACAACCTAAACCCATCATTGATCCCTACTTACACAACGGACAGTCTGGGATGGATTTGACTGTGAAATATGTTAAAGAAAGTAGGATGCAATGCGCGAACGAGCATTAAAATGGCATTGATGCATATCAGCAGATTCCTCACGCTTTGGTCTACCCTTACGCCTTATTTATCCGCATCTTCTACTATCGTCGATTTTGGACGCATTTTGATTGTCATTTTTTGGCCAGCATTAAGATTTGACGAAGGCGTTTACGGCCAACCCAGCCCTGTCCCTACTTACCTAACGGATCTTCAAATCTCATTATAAATCTTCTTTTGTGCTCCAACGTCCCACATATCTTCGTTATGTATTAGGCACTCGATTCCTAAATACCGGAGATCTATCATAACTGCTCGCCGTGGATAAATGCCGACGCCGCCGGCCACCCTGGACCGACACAGCGCATTCTGGCTTTCAAAACCGGCCCAACACAGAGCCTGATTCCTGTTCATTGCTTGAGCTGCCAAAAGACGCGAGGAGCCTTATCTGAACCGAAAAGAAGATGTCAGACATAATCTCGCAACTGCCAAACGAGATTCTACGAATCATTATGGGAAATGTTGGGCACTCTCCCAATCCATCTCCTTTTGTTAGTGCATCGTCACCGGTACTAGTGGGACAGAAGGTTATCTAGTAAGGTCCCACTGATACAGAACTTAGGTCACCTCGATCAGAGACCTTAAATCAGCGACTGAAGTCTCGAAAAGAATCCGGAGCGTTTGTCTACCAATTTTTTTGGCAGTCCGTCGTGATTAGACCCAAAGGAATCTCACACTATACAGGCCTCCACGGCTTACCACTACTCTATTTGTCCCCGGTATCTTCGAAATACATCAAACACCTGCATTTCCGAAACAGTCTAGAAGGCTGTTGGCGGTTTTATCAATATCCTCATTCCAACGGACCCCGCAAGGCAGATCTAGTGGTATACGATTTGGATGACGATGACTTATACGGTCTGGGTGATGGCGATTCAAAGGATGACGAACTAGACTGTCTCGATGGAGTAGATTGGGGCACGCACTCTCGAAATTTCGATTACCTCAGTTTTGCCAGCGGGATTGTTGTCAACGGACTCTCTCATAGACAACTCCGAAGCTTCAGGTGCGTCCGACAGAAACCCACCAATCCGAAGAGAAATCCTAACGAACGTTCCTTAGTTGGGACTTAGGGACCTGCATCCCAGAAACAATCCTAGGGCCGAGCGGAATCATCACTTTGCGGCAGGATTCAGTCGAGAACATATCTCTAACGACCGATCGTCGTTGCTTCATTGATGACGACAGCACAATTACATGGTGTCCCCACGCTTACAATCAAGGATCTACCATCCATCTGGATAATTTCAAAAACCTTAAATCCTTTCGCTGGAGAGGCCCACGCTGCGAAGATATCGATACCCTATCCAGCGCCATTAAGAACAATCGGACAAACCTGACAAAGCTCGAGCTTGACTTCGTAGGTTGGGATGACGAGCATGGTGACTGGTTTCCATCCACTGAGCAATCGAATGAATGTCCATTGTTGACGCAAATTTTGGGTACGCCTCCGTATCCTCCATCACCTATTTCCCTAAAGTTGCAGGAACTATCTATCTCCTTCGCCCCAATTAGACCCGCATTTACTTCTACACTAGACATCCGTTCACTGGTATCGCTCAAGCTGCACTATTGTAGTGGATGGACCAAATTTGTGGAGAAGGTGACTGAGTCAAGTATCACGCCGAAGCTGAAAACGTTCGAAATTTGCGACTACGACGAGTTCAACGACCGATCCGAAGGGCAGAAGGCCATTACGGACCTCTTGGGGTCTTTCGGCGGATTAGAGGAGCTCCACGTATTTCTTGGTCCCCCAGGGTTTACATCATGGATTCCCACCCGAGATTTCTGGGCAAGCGTTCTGAGACACCGTGCTACCTTGAAGAGTTGCATTCTAGATCCGCTCTGGGGCGATAGAACAGAACAAATAAGGTCTGCCTTTGGAGAACAACAAGGTTCAGTTCGCCAGCAAGGGGCCTTGTCCACGCAACGACAGAATATTATCCTACAGCAGTTATTAGGTTATTATGAGATGAAACCCAGGGCTAACGTCCTGAATCTGTTAGATGTTGAGTGCCTTGGTCTGATTAATGAGCCGACATGTCTTGTAAGCCTTGAGCGTCTTCTGCGGCACCGCCGTCAGTGATTACGCCCTGGATGTTACTCGCTGACTACTCTATAGAGACGCACACTTCTTCCCTTCGCTGAAAAAGACTGCTTGAGGATCATCCATATCCGCACCGGAGATGGTATGGACAGCTCCTGGGAATGGCACTGGGTCTGGAAAGATTTCGTAGAATCGGAGGGCAGGATGAAAAGGTGGAGCGGGAGTTATAGTGGAGCTAACCTCAGAGCGTTGTGGCCTCATGTGACTGTCAAATGCGCAAGATATCGGCTCCAGGATAAGTTCTGTGCCTTCGTTGAGTGGGCATTCGGCGCTGGGGGCATTGCCTCCCTGCGAGCTATCGTAGTAGGCGACTTCTCGATCAATTGCCGCGATGGACTCACCCGCTTCAGTATTTGCCGGAATGAAGATGGGATCTTCACGTTCCTTGACGGACGAGACGGACGATGGGACCAGGCGCTGGATGATTACCAGGACTTCTTAGCATCCTGCCGATAGCATTCTCGAACCACTTGATGTGTCATAATGCGATGTCGCGAGTCAGCTTCATTTGGAATCCCGTAGGGGTTGAGACTCGTTGCGATGACGTTTATTTTGTGATTTTCAACTTTGACCAGGGTAGGCATAGACATCTATCGAATCCATCGAAATCGAATTATTCCAGAGGGGAATTAGCACTTAGGTTTTCCAGACCACAATCGGAATTCCTAGTCTCATATAGTTTAACTGGATATCTATATGTCTTAATGATATGGAAATGCATTTTTTCTGTCTCAGGTCTATGTTGCTGTTGTATTACTGTACAGGGTTAAACTCAATGACCTCAAAAGCCGTTGTAGAACAGATTGCGGTTGAGCGTTACATTTTCCTATTCTGAACTAGTAAGCTTTTGGTGTAAGCATAACATTTTCCTAATCAGGTTAGCGCTCTCCCAGCCCAAGACCTCAATGTCTCAAGTGAAGTCAACAAATCTCACCAGCAACATAAAGGCAACAATGGAGTTCCGATTTGTGGACAACCATGACCCCGCCATGCTACATCGGCGCCGCCTACAAGCGCAACGTACACACAAAAATACCGACAGCAGCAAAAGGCGAAACAATATACAGTATTAAGTCCATAAATCATGAGGCTGAGTCGTCTCAGATATCAGATAGCCCCGAGGGGAATGTGCAGACGGGACAAGTGAATGGTTCGTTGGTCGACGATGGAGAGTTTGGATCTGATACAATCTCTTCCACAGGACTCTCTATCGCCGCTATTCAGGAGGATAATTAACTGAGCACAATCGACACCGGGCCAGCCTATTACGACGAGGAGCCAGCCGACGCATATAGTGCCGAAGAGCGCGAAGATCAAACAGAGTCTGGGAGTCCAGGGGTTTTTGTTGAAGTGCAAGCAGATCTTCGTCATGACAACACCTGGAGTGATTTGCAATACGCCACGCATAAGTTTGTTCAGCAATATCTTGTTGGAATACATCGTTGTGGCGAACAGGAGCACCCGAGAATCTCTGGCAGCGCACATGGAAGCTGAGGGAATATCTAACCATCATGGAACTGCAAATCTGTTCCCTCGTAGCGTGCCTCATACACTTGATAAACAGCAATTTCTCGAATCGCAAAGTTGCAGTGAGGACACCGAGTTTGAGCCCTACTCAATGGCTCAATGGCAAGAGTTATTCTCTGGCCATACACCTCGACAGTTCGAAGGCAGGCCTAAACAGGCCTGTCTCCACACCGAACATCCACGACTGACTCCTCCGGTTGTTCCATTCGACATCGATTGCACCTTGGGTTTCATGGCTTCTCCTGCAACGGCAATCCACGGGATTCGGTTTTATTCTGCTCCTTAGTATGGTCAGAATATTCCCACGGACGTCCACCTGGCCTTGCACTTGCATGCTTCATGCAGCTTGGCCTTTCGCCCTCCTCCTTTTCCGGCCCGCATGACGAGCATTGCCGGTAGGAGAGAGTCAATATCTGAGGATAATTTGCAACCGACACTTTATAACATGCATCCGGATCACATTTCCACAGTAAGCTATCAGCCGTTTCTCACACGTGTTCATCTACCTAGAGAGGATACGAGCTAATAGAACGGGGTTTGGGCTTTGACTATTTAGGGTCCGTTAATTTTATGGACGTTGTAGAATAATCCATTCTAAGATAGGGAGATAAAATTAGTCTAAAACTCAAAAAGGGGCCCGTTTTGTATCATTATAATATTTTTCCTAGATATTTTAATTACTTCTCATTAACACTTCAGTGGCTGGATTATACAGCCTTGCTCGTCACGGTAAGGTTGATCTATTTTGGTTAGAGCAAGGGAGTGCTTATAGGAGAGCTTATTAGTCCTCATAATTACTGTTAGGTAGTATAGTTAAGCAGGATAAGGTCCCATATAATTCTGACTAGTTCTCTCTTAATAACATCTTAATAAATATATTTTGAAAAGGATCTAACTAGTAAAGTTCTAGAAGATATTCACATATTCAGGATACGCTTCTCACAAAGCTATCTGCCCCTGTTCCTGTCCCTAAAATATACAGGCTGAAAGCCTGAAATATTAATTACCGCAAATTCACGACCTGATACTTGCGGCTTGACATTTCGAGGCGGCTTCCCATACATAGCTATAGTACGGGAATTCTTACGGAACTTTTGAATCTAATCCTTACATACTATGAACCCCCCATAGCGTATATGGCTGATATTTAATGTAAGTTCTTTGAATTCCACCTCGCAGTGGTCTCTTCCACGTGTAGTTGGACGCAGAGACGCTTTGCTCTCGTTTAATAAAACCTCATTCTCCCGCCGTAGTTCTTTTGTATCTTGCTCATCCTCTCTATCAGCATTTTTAGTACCGAGATAAAGATATACATAAGTCTTGTCCGTATCTTCGTCCGTTAATAAAAGACCTGGGATCTTCCCATCAACACTTGCCGTCTTTACCCACTCATAGCTTGCAAATATCGTTTCCCATGGTTTTAATTTCTGAGCTCCGGACTTGCCCAATATCTCTCCAGCATGACGGTGGCTAGACTTGAAGACTCCTAAGTCTTTAAACGATAAATACTTAATAATATTTCGCCAAACATCGTTGGGGAACGCTGCCAATATGGTATAACGTACACGATACGCAAGTGGATCAGACAAGTGAGTGGATCGACCCACTTTTCACCTTGAAAGCTATTTCTTAAATAATTCTTAAAAATTGAAATTAAGCTTAAAATGGCTAAGATTTTAATAGCATGTATATAAGTCCCAAAATAACCTATATTAATTTCCATACGTTTGTTTTAAAAAAGCCTATCTTGCTATAAGGCTTACAGTTTATTTATACTGTATTTTAAGGTTTTCAATATAAAATAAAATAATTAAAAATCTTTAAGAAATACTTACGTATATAATTAACTATACTATTTTAAGAAATAATTTTATTAGATTTTTAGCTAATTTATTTAGGCTCTAGAATACTATAGGGTAGGCTATTATTAGCTGCACAGTATGCTGGTCCATTAGCTTATCGTCTTCGTTACACAAAACAATAAGGGTTTTAACCTTAACACAATGTAAGGCGTAAAACTCTTGGCTGTCCACCTTATTGAATCTTCAAAATCTATTCTCATTTCCGATTTCGCAGATATAGACGTCGAATTTTATGTGTTCAACATCAAACTTCTTCAAAGATAGACATGTATCACCGTAAGGTCATCCGTGCCTTTCCAGTTATCATACGCCGAATCCAATGCTCGTGTGAACTATGTAGGCAATATTTCTGGAACTCACCGATTTCTCAATGTCCTCTTTGCATCGCCCATCGCCATCGGGCTCGAGGTGGCTCTAACTGCCCTTGAAGGCCTTTAGACTTCGTGCCAGGAGATCCTCCCAGGCTCATTTCGTAGTCAAATCTTGGGTCAAGCTGTTTGTAATTTTCTACTTTGCCTTAGCATCCAATATTGTACTCCTGTAGTAGGGAAGCAATATATATATAACCGTCTCCCTTGTCGCCCAACTAATGTTTATACAACATCTCTTACCACGACAACAATGAACTCCACGGACTTAGAAAGAACTGATGCCTGGAGAGAACTCCTTGCAAAGAATAAAAAACATATCGAGTGCAGTTTGAAAAAAGAGGAGTGCGATTCGCCACTTGGGTCAGAAGGCCTTAGGGGTGACTGCGAGAACGAAGAAGACCGGGACGCATTCTTCCGACTGTTGCGCTATGAGCTATTGGTGGACGAGCCTGACGGTAGTTGGCGTGGTCTTTCAGAATGGGAAGAAGAAAGCTGCGACTACCCGAGCTGTCATCCCCCGTGCAAGCACAAAATGTACAAGTACCAGTGTCGCGGTATTCCATGCCTTGCTTTTTTAGTCAAGGAAGACTCGACGACGTCAATCTTTATCGAAAAGCTACTAAGCAACCCCAAGCTTTATGCAAGTATTTGGAACGGTCTTGATGGTACGCTATACAAGCCCAAGGAATTTACTCATAATCCTTTTGCGACTTGGATCAGACGAAAGTTGGAGTCGGAGGACGGTAATTGGGAGAAAAAGGCTGGCCCTCCCTCGCCAGATAAAAAGATAAGCTTGGAAGACTATGATCTCCAACACCTAAAATATAATGTATATCTCTGCCAGATAGCGATGGGAATGGAGTGGAATGACTATACTGGTATGGATAAAGACGACTTTTACAAGGCAATTGAGAAGTTTAACATAGTTGATGAGGTAGTATCAGCATTAGAAAGCGCTAAAGTCGAGCCTAAAGATTTAAAATAAGTAACCCTAAGTCAACCTGTTACAGTATTGAGCACCTACACCTTCCTCTCCTATATTAAGTCATGTTTATAAAACAATGCCCCACACATAAAGTGTAAGCAGATTCGCAAACTGTGTACACTCTTACCCGACAACAAGCGTGGATATCGATGTATTTGCCCGGTTGATGCAAGCGACAGTGCTCATGACTCGCACTATCAGCTTGTCTCCACTTCCCCAGACTTGCGCCCCTGGCAGCAGCGGTACTTGTGAGTACCTCATTCGCTCAGCCAGAAATCGCTTACGTACCCGTAAGACGACCTATTTCTGACAAAACATCTGCTTATGAGGTAGAGCCATGTACCCAGATGGCCCCACTTCATCATTTCCACTTCATCATTTCCACTTCATCACCCTAGACTTTACAAAGAGCATATTGTTTTGGAGCGGAAGGTGCAAGTGCTCAATACTGTATTATATTAGTCTCTTATGGCTTGATTACTTACAATAAACATTTTTCATTTTATAATTATTTTATTTTATAGTTTTATAATATATATCTAACAGGCAAATAAAATTAGTAAATAAGTAAAAGTAACTTACCTTACAGTATTTTAAAGCTCAAATAAAATAGTTAAAATTTTAAAAATTTTATTTTTAACAGTAATAATTATAAGTTAAGCTAGATCGAAAAGGATTTCTATAAAATTTGTATTGAACTTAGTTTATATAGAAAAGCTCAAAACATAAGATAATATGTTAAGAAATATAAATATACCTTACAATACAGTTCATAGCTAGTTATATATATTATAATACTTAATCTGTGACGGAGAGGTTCCAAGCAGGTAAATTATAGATGTATCGACCTTAATGTATAGGCTTACAACGTATAAAAAAAAAAAAAAAGAAAAAATACAGAGAGAAAGAAAAAGAAGAAACCACTGAAGTGCGATATCGTATTGTCTAGTAGGAGTAGAAGTGTGGCTATAGCTAAATATTGAGGGTAATGCAACCGCTTTTGGATTACTTATGGCCATTATCAATTTATCCCTACCTTTCCCAGGTCCATGTCTATAACTTCTAGAGGTTCTTCCTTATTGGAACTATGAAGGAAGCTCTTATCAATGGGCCACCTAACCTTTTCCTTTCCTTCCTTACCTAATGATTGTTGTCCTATTTCTCGAAGACAGTGGTGGAGCTTATGAAATTCTGAACTATAAGCTAAAATACCCGAAAAGCGGAGTACTGTCACCGCTAATGCGCCTTAACCTCATTCTGGGCGCCTCTCTATCTAAACATTATGCAGTATAGTACTCTATTCTCGACGACGGAGAGAGCCTCAGGAGTCCCGAGACTTGATGCAGGACTTTTCTAGCCAGGAAGCGGCTCCAGCAAGCAGCGAACTTCAGTCAGGCTTTGATATACACTGGTCCTGGTCGTGATATGACCCTTACCGACAAGTCAAACTGTAGGCTCGATATCCAGGACACGACCAACGCGAAAGGAGAAAGCAGTCCTCGCCTTTAAGGCAACAAGTGTAAAAAAAACTTGGATTTCATGAGGTACTTCGTACAGTAGCAGAAGTTGTATGAGAGATTGACTAACATAGACCACCCTCAGACGAGATCAAGAATACGAATAGTCATCAAAAGAGAGAGCCAAGTAATCCAATCAGCGAAAATTCTAGACGGAAGAGAATCAGAACTTCAATTCAACAACTTTACCCCACCCAATTCCATAGCGTTCATTTCCTTTCGTACGTACTCGACTGCGCAACGCAACGTTTCTCTCCCTCCTTGGCAAGCACCGCTCTCAATGTGCTGGGTCAAACCGCTCAAGGTCGAGAAGTGCTTCAGTGGCTTCTTCATGTTACTACCTTCAATTAGAGCCAGCGAGCAATGGAACGATATTTCGTCGGTCGTCCGCTGGACAAAGGTTAGATGCACCTTAACGCGCACGCTTGACGACAGATGTTGCTGTAGCGCGCCGGGTTCAAAGGTACAGGTCCGGGAAGGTGGGCAGATGGGGCATCGTTTACGGCCAGTAGCAATACCGACCTGCGAATAAAAAATTTGACAGAGGTTTGTGCCGACTACTCTACTTGAATGATAACTCCCCAGTGGGTTGTGGATCGCTGTGGATGGAAAGTAGTCGCAAAGTTCAGTCGAAGTGGGGGTGAGCAGTGGACTAGCCGCTAGCGATGTCGAAGTCTCGGAGACATCTTCCTCCAACAGCCACTTCGTTGAAGGTTTGGGTGTTATAATGCCGTTTACAACGTTCTTTACAATGGCCGAGTTCAATTGAGCCTTTGTGATCTTTGATGGACATGTCCCGCTTTCCAAGTGATGCAGCTGTGCTGACGGACAGGGAAATCTTTTTTTGCATTTCCCACTTGCCAGACATTTGACGTCGCATAGCGGTCGGTGTCGTATGGACTCCTGATGTTGCTTCAGGGCAACGTTGCCCTGGAAAGTCCTTTTGCACATGTTGCACCCTATGCGCTGTGGTTGGACAGTATCTTCATTCTTACCCTGAGTTATCTTTTTGGGTTGATGCGCTGCACTGTGCAAAAGATGGGCTCTGAGTCCCTCATCAGTTTTGAAAGTACGCTTGCAGTTGCACCAGCGAAACTGAGATTGAGTTGGAATGGAGACCATTGTTGAATCAGCAGAAGGTTAGAAATTATGCAATAAATCGATAAAAATGACTACCATGATGAATCTATGGGAAGGAGGATACCAGTAGTATATGTTCGCAAATTAAATTGCAGGGTAGGCAGCATCATGATGTCGATGTCGTTTGAATTATAATACACACAAAGCGCAGTATCACGGGATTAGCGAGATATGGGAAGTAAAGTCCGCCATACATGATACGGTGAAGATGAGATTGGATGGGAAATACCGAAGCGGCGTGTTGGGTGGCCGCTACCCCTCGTTCGCTCTGTCAAATGTCCCCGCCGCATCGCAACAAACACAGAGCACTAGCCGCATCCGACTTCATGTTCGAGACTATGGTTGATCAGTTATCGACCGCAACGATTGAATACGAATCCGGAAACTCCCACCTGAACCAGATAGAGCAGATTAGCGCAAATGCGGTCGTGGGATCTGATCTCTGTCTTAGCTTGGTCTGCGGGGGGATCAGTCTTCAAAAACAAGCTCAATTTTGGAGGTAATCATAGGCATCTCCTTCTCGAGGTATCATTGCTTATGTACTAGATTTCCGACAGACATCATCTTGCGGCATTGTAATGGAGCACATAGCATCGGAGCCACCATTCGACCACACAGTTTCCCGTACGGTCAAGAAACCCCGCAGGGACGTCGAGGATCTCTCGGAATTCCCATCCACCAAGATTGATGTACCGGAGCTCTAGTTTATGTTGTAGTGTTTATATTTCTACCTAACTCTCAACACCAATCAGAGATTATTAGTCAATGATGAAATGCTAAAGAAAGCAAATCATCTACCATATCAGCGGCCTGTTGCAATCGTTGTACTGTGTTGGTAGAGGTGTTGCTGAGTCATGCTTACGGCTCATGTCCACACCGCATCGTCCCAAGTGAGCCGGTGAAGGATTTGACTGAAATCACCTGCCAATACTACAAGGGGCCTAGACATACTCGGTGCCTGACTGATTGTGGATCAGATGATTTCTAGCTTCCCGCGTGATTTGGTCAAGAGCTTCGTCGTCAAAAGCATTTCATAGATGTCTCTTCGCATCTTCATCTCTTTCAAGTGTCAGTACTGTGCACGAGATCCGAAATGTTCCTTTTGAGCCATTCCCAGTATACACTTGCGGTCCAATGTCGACACTGCATAACCATAGCAACCGTGTACGTCCCAGCCAGAGAAGTGGTATCCCCGAACGGAAATTTGGCCCAGAGAACCTGAATTTGTCAGTAGTCCGACAGTTATATGGCTGCGGCCATCTTTCACGCAATGGACAGAGGACAGGAGGACTACTCACTGATCTACCGCCTTCTCGCGTTGTTGCCGCCAAGCTCCATTGATGGGCATGGTTAACGATAGCTGGCAATATGCCAAACTCATCTAGAATAGCTTCAGCATGTGCCTCTCCCCCTTCCATGATATTTCAAGATTCTTTTGGTCAATGCCGGCTGGGTTCCGATGATTGTGCGCCAGCTCCATGTCATTGATATGTACTCCACTCAGTGAGCTTTTTAATGTCGCCTCTACCCTGCGCTTTTTCATTCTAGCAGTAAAGGATAGAAAGCCCTGCATTCAGTAGAAAGAAAAGGAAACAGAGAAGGAAAAGAGAAAAACAGAGGCACTGAAATTTTTTTTTAAAAAAATTGAAGAATAAAAAAAAATGAACAGCTGGTTCCGATCAGTACTGTAAATGCCATCATGACTTTTCGTCAGCTGCTGAAGGGTTATATCCCCATAATCTCTTCGTCTCACGTCCCCACCACTTTGACACAGCATTCGCTTCAGCAGCCCACGTTGAAGCCTCCTCCCCAAATCTATTCTCAACAGCGACCTTCAGCTCCTCGAGCGTCCACTTCTCTAGGGGATTTCGTTCTAGAGGGTCGTTTCTCAGATCCGTGAATCTATATTGTGTCGAGTCCTCCAGCGGGATCACAATGCGCCATGGCGCATCGGCTGATGTCATGGACAACATGCTAGCCCCGCCGTTGACAATACCAAAGTTCCATGCTCGGCGGCCGTTGTGCACGCCTTTGTAGGGCCGGATGAGCGATTGGCCTTCGTAATCGTGGATAAGGTCTGATGCGACGTCTTGGTCCTTCTCATTGAGGGAGCCGGTGTGAATGAGGAGGTCGAGGATCGTGGGCAGGATGGAGAGGGATGTTGCATTAGCGTTGTATTGGACGCGAGGTAATTGAGGATGGCGGAAGGTAATGGGTACGCGGAAGTTGCTGACATGGCCGTTCTCATAGGTACCAATCTTGGACTTTTGATCCTCCTTGAAAGCCTGTCCGTGGTCACCGACAAACACCACCAACGTCTCGTTCGTCACGCCGTAGTCATCAAATGTCTGTAACAACTCGCCCAGCCAAGCATCAGTGAATCGCATTGCGTTGAGATAGTTATTGAAATCCTCGTGCCACTTCATCTTTCCACCTGTCTTGAGATAATCGGTGGTCTGGAAGGAGCTGGGTACGCCCCAGGGATGATGCGTCGTGCTAGTGAAGTGAGAGAAGAACATGCGCCTGCCCTCGTCCTTGGCTTGTTTTAGATACTCATGGATGTGACGCCTGAGTGTTGTCTCAGCGAAACCAAAGTAGTTGATCTCCTCGAGTTCTTCTTCTTGCTTACGATCGTTCTCAAGGTGATCGCGGGTGACGAAGTGCTCGAAGCCGATCTTCTTGTTGAACTTGTCCTGTCGATCATAACCGTCGGTAATCGACTGGAAGAAAGCCGGATACCACTGCTGTTGTAAGAAACCCTTTGACTTCTTATCATCCTTTTTGAGCTTGTTGAAGAGGTTCAACACTTGAGGAATACAAGCCTGGTAAGCCTCTGTCTCAGACTCCTCAAAGCCATCAACAGGCATGGCCCAAGTACCGCAGTGAATAGCAGCCATACTCTTGAACGACAATGACGACGTTGTGAAACCACCAACAACGTTGATGCCTCCGTACCCGGCCTGCGTTGTATCGTTCCATTGCCGGATCGCCACGTGGTCATATCCTGAGCCGTCCTTTCTCTTCCAGTTTCCTGACTTGCCGGTGATCCTCTCAGCGACGGGGCTCAGACGGGACAGCATCTGGTTGACATCGTCTTCGTCGTCACCCTCGTGCGACTTGAGGATGAGTTTGTGATATTCGGAGCCCTGTTGCAAGGGAAAGAGTTCCTCGCGGTAGCTCTCCAACATGATGAGTGCCACGTGCTTGATCTTGACGCCACCGCCTTTGAGGGTGTCTCGTAGAACGTCGAGGATGTCGTTATCGAGATTAGAGATCTTGAGTGGGTCTAGAACGGGGTTGTAAAAGGTTCCGTCGGATTCGGAGGCTCTGCAGGCATTGCTAGGCTTTGATCCAGGTTCTTGAGTCGTTTTGTTCCGCGCAAAGGTCCATTTGGTGAAGCCAGGGGGAATGTCGGTCGGCAGCCATTCGGGAACTGTTTCTCGGTACTTTCGTGCAGCATCACTGTTATTACCGGGAGTCCAACCGGGAAAGCGTCCGCTGCGATTCTCCCACTTATCTGAAGCGATGACATCAGGGAGAGGCCAACTACCGCTGACACCGTCGCATAGCTTCGACGGATACATGAACATCTTGAGCATAGCGAGAGGGAGTGACATGGACATCATTGTGTATGGGGCGGCTGGTCTGAGAGTCGTGGTGAGAAAGAGGAAGACGGACAGAAGGGAGAGCACTATCCATGTTCGAGGCTTTGTCCGTGACTGTCCGTGAATGCCGGCGATAAGCCATGCGCCTTTTGTCGCGCCCCCAATGTTGTCGGATTCGCTGTCCGAGTCGTAGGAAGGCATGGAGGACCGGCAGGTGCTGTTTCGAATCGACTGCCAGACTGAATAATCGTCAGCGTGAACCGAAACACAAGTGAGCGAGGAATGAACTTTGTATAATTGATATCCGAACCGCTGTCATTAATGAGCCAACAGCCCTGTAGATGTGCCACTTCGCCAACCAAGCGACGATGACAATGAGAGCTCCAGCCGCAAGGACAGAGTTCAGTCCGCTGAGAAGAATCTTCATTCCATCTTTATCACCAGCATAGCGTATCGCCTCAGACCATTTAACTTCACTCCCTGTTGAGTAAGAGAAGCCAAGCTGTGACGCCGACGCACCCAGAAGCACAAATCTACCATTATTAGCAGTGCCTGAATCATGCAAGTGAGATAACATGCGAGAAAATGACTCCCAAAATACAAGCTTCGACGGAAAAAACGCCCTTCTGCTGCCGCATCGCCAGACGCGACATGTAAATGAGCAAAACATCAGGAAGTAAGAGCGACGGCAGGAAAAGGACGAAGGCGCCTGGTGGTATGGTCTTGGCGTGGATGGAAAGGTGGACCAGCTTGGTAAGCGTCAATGAAACAAAGATTATAGAAAAGCAAAAGGGAACCAGTGTCGCAAACATAATGTCCCTAGCTACAAGAGGAAATAACTAGAAGCTAAATATGGATGCCATGAATTAGTCCACGTTAGACGTGAGAGGATCACAAGAGTCAAATAAATAAAGAAAAGTATAAAAAGCAGAAATATGCAAATAAAGAAAAGAAAGAAATAAGTATATCTTTATCTTTATTTTTATATTTATATCTAAAGAAAAAATGACCTCAAAACAAAACGGTAGGAACTATCCAAAGTCACTCAAAGCATTTGTCTATATCGAAAATCCGATATTGTCGTTAAGTCCCCCGAACCTCTAGCTAGACAATCGGTTGAATCGGATAAAAACAGAAACTAGTGTCTCTTAACTGGTTACAGAGAAGAGGGGCTTCCTTCATTTTTCATTCATGCCAGAGCTGATAGCTAAGCTTCACCTTCCGTGAGTGTATCGCAAAGATCCTCCACGACCAAAAATAGGATAGGGTCCGCCATGATCACCATGTCACCATATACCTAATAAAAACTTGCGTTTCTTCTTCTTTAGGAAGAAGAGAGTCCTGGGAGTCTCCAAAACGCGATCGAGTTCCTCGCAAACATTATTGTGCAACTTGTGAAGATTTGGTATGTTCTTAGATACACCACAGAACACGAACAGGCATCTACGCCCCATGATGATGTTACGACCGTCTTCTGAACTGAAATGTGTGGCCACTTGTCTACTAGTTACGGTTAAAGAGCAGGTAAACTGATTGCCGTATATGATGGAAGCGAACGACTAGGGAGAAGGTAGGTGAATGATAGTGTTTCTTGATCGCTCATAACGAAGAAGAAAAGATTTCAGGTACTGTACAGTATACAGAAAGGAGGGGAGGATTCAGAGTACTGTGGCTAGGGACGGAAGGAAAGTCAGGATGAGCAGCATTGTACAATGTCGGCCTACTATAGAAGGAAACTTGCAAACTCATATGATCGTTCGAGGATAGCCAAAACGGGTTCGAAGGCTATGAGCCGGAAAAAGGATAAAGAAAGATGAGGGGGAAAAAAAGGATATACACATAGGGCTAGGTATGTGCCGCGTACTTCTGTCCAGCTTTGCGTTGTTCCCCACCTTGATTTGCCATATCTCCATTTACCCTTTCGAGCATCAAGAGCTCCGTGAGAAGAGATTTCGAAGAACTCGAGAAGGGGCCGCGCATCTTCGCGCCAAGTCTCAAAGCCACCCCACAGACCATCCCCTCGCCTTCCTCAATCGCGCAATCTTCATCCTCCTTCTCACTGCCGTCACCAAGGCAATGATTATGTGCATGCTCACAGCAGAAACCGGGTGTGAAATTGAAATTCATTCTGGTCGACAAGCGATCCTGCCGTATGTGAGATGTGATTCCTGGTTTAGGTGGCGGTGGCCTATCACAGGACATAACGAGGAGCAAGATTTGTTATGTCACTAGTTACATTATGTTTCTAGCAGCCTAAGACTTTTAGCATCCGGTAAGCTTTGGGATCTTATAGTTTCTGTTTGTGATTATCATCGTCTTCTACTACAGTCCCGACCCAAATCAGAGGCCGCCCTGGCTTTCTAAAGAAAGATCTTGAGCACAGACCCGGTCGTGGCTGGTGTGGCTTGTACAGTGCCCGCAGCATCAAATGTCAGAAATGGGATTTTGCACTAAAGAATGCTAACGCGTCATAATGCTTCCAGAGGCTGGTAATTAAGGCTGACAATGACAGCAGTCAACTTTCATCCGCCCCAAGACATCCAGAATAAGCCTCAGCTTGCTGATCCAAAATGGCGCCCCGGGTATTTGATGCTGACCATGATACGATAGAGGCCATGATCCGACGTGGTGAAACGACTAAACAAATAGCACAGGCCATTCCCAGCTACAGGGAGGGCTTGCTTTAGCCCCTCGATAATTATCAATTAGTTTAGAATAGATGTATTCGATGTTAATTGCCGATTATTCCTATAAAACTATCAAAGCCATCTTCACTCCGTTGTGAGATCAAAGATAACTTTCAGCTGCTTAGTCTTCACGTCATGGCTTTCTACAGCTGGCTCATTACCACCATGTGGATACATGCAGCTATGGCAGCAACTTGGACATTATCTGGAGAACCAGAAACAGTTATTTTTAACTGCACATCCCCCTCCATCGGAGAAGCCTCTTCCCTGGACCAGTTCCGGGAATTTGCGTCTAGATTTTGTCTCTACGCAGAGAGTGAACATTTACTCACCAAGGATACAATTATAAAACGAAGCTACCTGATAAACAAGACATGGCATACATTTTCGATTAAACAGCGACCGATATGCCCAAATATCCTTCCTCAAAGCTCTTTAAATAGGAAGACGTGCAGAATGGGGTTTGACTCGATGCGGAGTAGATGTAAGAACTGTCCATCCTGTGCAAGTTCTGTCTAATTTGAGGCACAGGTCATGGAAAGTCTGGCTTTGCCGAACATGAATGCTTGGTCTTTGACTACTTACTGGAGAGTATTGACGAGAAGGGGTCGCAAGAAGCGGGCGCTTGACGATACTCCATCAGGCGGTGGATCGAGGGCCGGATCACAACCAGGGTCAAGTGGATCAGGTTTGATAAGTAAGACCAGATGATCAAAAGATATATTTGCTCAAGTACCCATTGTTCCAACCGCCACACATTTCTGCTGTGGCGTGATATCTTGTGTAGGGCTCTTTTCAACAGCATCAATGGATGTCGATCCTTGGGTAGAGGTACTGTACTGCTGTAGCAAGATTATTTTGTGCTTTTCGTTATCAGGATAGCGGTATGGACGAATAGAACGGGTGGACCAAAAGATAAGCTTGTTCTGGGCGCACGGCTGACTTTCCTGCGGCCATAAGCAGCCATTTTTGATGACAGTAAGCGACAATAGCAGTCACTACTAGGAGGTAGGGCAAGTCATTACAGTAGCCTAGACGCATTGAATCCAGTCACACTAGCCACAGATAATCCGTGCTTAGAAACTTTATGTAAAAAGCTGGGCGGCCCCTGATTTCGGCCGGGACTGTATGTGACGTTCAGCAATAGTGTGATAGTAGTTGAGAACTCTAAGATAAGAAAACGAGAAAAAAGGCGTTTTCCCATCCGTCCGGTGTTATTAGGTTACTCCTACAGTATGAAAAGTAGTATCCGAAATCGGTTGTTCATTTGCAAACTCTCTTCAGTGTTTACGCACATGGACTATAATTCGGAGTATATGTAGTACATAACCGTCTATGGACACCGTCTTTTATGTACTCTATTGCTTCCTGGACACGGGATCTTGAGACTACTCATATCTCGCGTCATCTTTCAAGTCTGCGTCTAGGCGTAGCGCGAAGAAAAGACTTCTTACAGGCCGCCGCCATACCACGATGCCTGGAAATCCATCCTAGACTCAAGCAGCTTCCCTCTCGAGTCAAATGACGCGTTCCTGCAAAGTGATTCTGTCGCTGTCTTTCACGGAGTTCATAACTCAGTTCCGGAGGCTCTCGAACCAAATTGGACAACAGGCGTAGGCCGAACCCCAGCAAGGTAGCAAGAACAACTGATGAAAAGGGCAGTAGCGCAAGAAAAAAAGAAAAAGGGCAATATCTTTACCCATCTTCCATTTCAACGCGCTTCCAAATTCCAGCCTCTCTACCTTACATTATCAAGCACGACAGAAAATGGCACCCGAGCTTCGTTTTCGACCTTTACCCCGCGGCTGCCAAATGCGCATACAGGACAGACCCGGCGATGTAGCACGCCCAGGTCTTCTCTCATTCGATCAGATGCCGGAATGGTTTCGATGTGAGTCTAACCAGTGGATTCACCACGGCTATAGACCCATCTCGGGCTCTGTTCACACTTCGTTCCGCAGTTTGTCATATGTCCACAATGAGTCCCTCAACATCTATTCCCACCTCATACCAGCCATTTTCTTCTTTCTGGGCGAGTGGTACCTTTTTAGAAGACACTCCGGTGTCACAGACGCCAATTTCATTCCTTTCTCCATCTTCATGTTCACAGCTGTCACGTGCCTGTCACTATCAGCGACGTATCACACCTTACTAAACCACTCCCAATGCGTGGGACATTTCTGCTTGCGGCTGGATATGCTCGGTATCGTCATCTTTATAATGGGTGATCTTAGCTTGGGAATATATACGGTGTTCTGGTGTGAGACTTTGCTACGTCATGTCTACTGGTTTATGGTTAGTAAATCTCTGTCCGGTTTTATTTTTTCCCTCATACCAGACCTGGTGCTTGACTCTAATACACTTCTTTTTTTCGGTTGATAGATTGGGGTTTTCGGGTCGTTGAACATCTTCATGACAATGCATCCTAGGGTCCAGGGCTCAAAGTATCGCCTCTTCCGAGCAATGATGTTCGTTGTGACTGGCTTGTCCGGTGTTGCGCCCTTGATCCATGGAATCCATATGTTCGGCATGTCTCTGATGATGAGAAAAGCCTTGCCCTATACTCTAGCAAAAGCAGGCTGCCTTGTATCTGGGCTTTTGTTTTACGCAGTACGTATATCAGTCTCCACAGACTACGGAGAAATTGACCCTAATACGCACGGTCCTGAAGACCAGGTTTCCTGAAAGTCAATATCCTGGCAAATTCGACCTATGGGGTTCCCATGCGATCTTTCACATCCTGGTGGTATGCGCTGCTATGGTCCAGTTGACAGGGTATCTAGATGCTTTGGAGTATGCTCAAGCAAATCTCACTTGCTCGTCTCTTTGAGTTATGTATACATGCCGAGTATGGAGCTTCTAGCCATCTGGATCGACTGTTAAACGCTGGCTGTATGGTGCTGAAAGAGAAGCATAGTCACGACTGGTATTTATTATGACTGCCTGCATCCAATGGCGTCATTCGCAAAGGGACTCGAAACCACGATCTCTTAATGTAGGCTTCTTCGAATATTTTAAACTCGTGATTGGCGAAGGATCTGTTTCTCGGACGTTACCGTCTTGCTTCCTAGAGTGGTGCGGAGCCCCAAAAGTACAAACTGTCTCTATAATCTTATAGTAGACTTCTATTAAAACAGAATGTGCGACTTTCTGGGGCTATGAATGCCAAATACCTCGTCGTATATCATAAACTCCCGTTACAAACACGTTCTTATCACAGGGAGCAGCATTGTATCAATTGTCTCTTAGTCATATGATATATTAGTGCATTAGTCTAGTTATATGTAGGGATGCATGTCTTTTATTTGCTGGGAAACAAGTAGTGAAAACATCAGTAGTTAAAACTTTTTCCTTTTCATCACATTAAACAGGCTCAATCCTACCACCTTCTTGCCCGATCCCTTAAACGATTTTCACTCTTCTTCAATTGTCTTCATCTTAGGGGCCATACAATCCGGCAAATATTCGATAAACCATGAGTGTCTCTTCGCTGTATCGTTTTTGGACGCATCAGTGCCCCAAGCAGATTGAAGCTCAGGGGCTACTTGAGTGCTGGATTCTACCGGCGGTCCTTCAGCTTCAGATCTTGTATCGGATGGTGAACTGACAGAATTGACCTTGACCTCCTGATTACAGACTGATGGACTGTTCGGATGGCCTTTCTTTCTGGCACATTTAGGACAGTAATATAGGTTATCAGCAATACGAACGCCTGCATTCGTATACTCGAGGTTACGATCGGTGGAAGTCATTTCAATGCTTTTACCGCATTCATAATTGAAACATTCGGTAATGTAGATTGAAGCTTGTGGATACGTCATTCTGGTACTCTTAAAGCTCGTGGAGAAGATAGAAATGTCGAGCGAGAAGACAGGGTTTATATAGGTATGAACGATACATGCCCTACTTCATCCTATCATTCGACCTATTCACGTGAAAGCGTTTGCACGGCGGTAGATATACATTGCTTATTACCAATATCCGATACCATATAAGGAAAGGAGCTGTGATTCGAGACAACCCATTTACATCTTTGCTAATACAGGAGACTTAATTCAATAATTCACGACCCTTTGGGATAAGGCCGGAATACTTGAAGTACCTAGCATAGCGACAGTAAATCTCATCTAGATTTTAGCCAGGCCAATTAAATACAAGGCTCGCGTTGAATGAGGTTCTCGTTGAGTGGGGCCTTCTCCTGTCTAGTCTCCTTGTTCGTAGACTTTGACGCGAACTTATCCACATAATTGCTAAATTATAGTTGATGAGACGACTCCCTTTGAGACCCAATCAAAGCACTGTTTATGCTTTTAAATAATGAATTTACCGATTCTTGGAGATCTTTTTACAATGCTGCTCAGAGCACATGGATCTGGACTTCCTGCAAGAATCGAAAAAGCGATGCCGCATAGAGCGAGTCAATTGAATTTGTAAATCTGTTGCTTTCCATGTCTGACCGGTAACGGACTCAGAAAACATGTGACCTCGATCAGGCTTTGTTCCACTATATACTGGTCCTGGTCGTGATAGCATACTTTTTTAGAGAGCAAATACCACCAGACGAAGTGCTAATGCAATCCTCCCCTCCGACGTCGAGCCAAACCTCCCACATCCTATCACGATAGCGAACCCGGTATTTGGACGAGATCAATAGCTCTTTGTAGGTGAGAGCCTCCCATGGGTTCATCTCCTCCATCAGCAATGGCGCATGCTACATGCACGATGTTGATGATCTGTAGGCTTTTTTTAAGCACGCTTCTCAGGCTGAGGCTTACCACGTACCTGGTGACCGTTTAGCTTCCTGTTCGTCAGCTGATTCAGAACAGCTCTGTTCTCTGATAGAGTATGATCTTTCGTTGCCAGCCGGAGGACACTCTGCCAAATCTCTGTCTGGTGTTTGCGCTCCATCGGTTGAAACTCGAGGATACAGTCAATGTTGCTCAGTACCGGTTCGTCTCGGGAGGGTGCTTGACGCGTGATAAGAAATACCATCCCTTCATGTTCACGCAAGTGCCTAAGCACCATGGCACCCATGGCACTCGTTTGCAGATTATCCTGGCGTCGAGACAGGAAGACCTCTGATTCTTCAATCACCAGTATAGCTTTCCAGCGCTTGGCGAGACGGATACTACGTGGAAGCGCTGCATCGAAATACATCAAGGCTGCCGAGGTAGAGATGAGGGGGCGCTTCCATTTCTCGGCAATTGATGTAGCTGCCATAGTCTTGCCCACTCCTGCTGGACCCCTGAACGAGAATGTTAGCGCCCAACCCGATCATGAGACGGCTGTAATTGTTATACCATAACAAGAGCCTCGTGCCGCGGCCATGCATTATAGGCATCGCTTGCCTAGTATTGTCCTGCCGGTCACGACGATAGTGATGTTCTGCGAGAGCAAGAAGGTTCCGCTTTTCCGTATCTGGCATCTTGAGGCGGTCAAATAATGAAGGAATCCAGACAACTTCTGTGATATTTTGAACAGCAAAGAACACTTCAAGAGAATTTAGCAACTGTTGCTCCCAGGCATGGTATGAACATACTGTAATGTTGGGTACTGAGACAGAATCCCATAACGGTTGGACAATGGATCAGGTATTCCAAATCACTCGATTCTCTAATCTTCGGCCTGTGCAGCCCAATCTCGGGATCCATCATGATTCGCCCTTGGGCTTGCGTTGTCACAACACGATCCGTTTCATTGATCCAAAAAGCCATCCCTTTGTGTTCCAGATGATGGATATGGGTCCAGGCAGAGGCACGTCGACCATTCCCTATCAAATTTTGCTTCATTTTATCCCAGTCACAGTGGTGTTTCACAGGATAAGCGGTCAAAGAATTGATATTTCGAGCGTCTTCAAAAAATGGCAGTTCGATGTGGTGGGAGCCCTCGTTGCCTCTGTCGAGAAACGTTGTTTCAAGGTGGAAACACCTTTCGCCAGTTTTCCTTGTCAACTCCTCATAGGACACGACCTTCACACATCTCGGAGCGCCAGTGATCTGGCACGTGGTAAAAACCAAGGACCCTGGCGAGAATAGACACCACAAGAACTTATATTCCACTTTGCCACTTTTGAATAGCTCGCGAAGCGCATCGTCGAGGGGCTTGAAGACCGCTTCTATGCAGTGGATAAATGCAGATAGCATATGATAGCGTTTCAGTTCTCGATTGGCTGTTGCTTTGTCGTGCGCCCACCGGAGAGAACCTCGCAGATGGTAAATATCCTCCAGCGTGATCTGTTCAGCATCAGTTCGTCATTCTATAAAGCACAAACCAGTATAGTGTACCAAGGAAGCCATGGGTGCCTCAACTTTGGAGTTGGAGGATAGCATTGCTATAGTGTCCAACAGGTAACGAGATTTCAGTTCAAATGTTATCGATTTGAACTGAGTTGGCACATCTGGGATTCATGAGTCGCGGAATGCTTGATACAGAAGGATATAGCGTACCGAATACATCTCGAACAACAAAGACTGGCTCACCACAACCGTGTTGGATGACTGTCTCGACATTCTCGAGCCTATTCTTGTCACATCTGGTCTTGAATTAGCTCGTCATGAAATATCCTTCTGGGATATTCCTTAATCCCTGACCTGACTTGGACAACTTTCCATGGTGTGTTCGGATAAACTAACTCAGCGTCGGTCCAACTCCTATGATTCAGCCTGGTGCAAAATGGTTTGAATTCTATATCACTCACTTGACGTCATATGTCTTCCAGGAAAGTGTCATTCTATCACCTCGGCTTGAACACACGGAAGACGTAGCGAAAGGCTTACGGGAACGTAGGATAGTATATCGAAGACGGAGTGAACATGGAAGAAAGGGGCAAGGTTGAGTAGGACAGTAAAAAAATAATTGAAAGACGGAGCCCAAGGAGCGGGTTGCTGCTATTTATCCTTTTTGGGAGCCTCAGATGGGGGTAAGGGCATACCTGGGCATTTTAGTTAACTCATGAGTTTCGACCCCCCCTAACTCAATCATATGAGTTTCGATCTGATCATGACTCACTCATGAGTTAAACTCAGACTCATGAGTCAACTCATATAATTTCATTATGTGACACCGCCCACTTCCTCTAAGCATCGTTAGTCGTGAGAACGTACTCTAATGAACTTATTGAGTAAAATTGTGAAACGTCAAAAATCACCACGCTACTCTGTATCTCTAATTTCTGTATCTACATTGCCATTAACACCGTCCCGACTCGCTACAATATGCCCATTCCGCATCCAATTGCTGAGACACTCAACTTCTTCTCTTCGCTCGCATGTTATCGACAGCCGGTCCCATGACGCAGTCCTACGTGCGCCTGAGAAGGTCCTTTCAGGTTCTGCTGATTGAGGGTTTATCAAGAGTATATAAAGCCTTTCGCGCAGGTAAGTATACCGTGGGAGGAGCCACTGGTCCTCCTCGAGCTCCGGAGCTGCTTCCTTCAACAGGGCCTCTCGCTTTGCTTGACTTCGCTTTTTCCACCGACTCAGCAAGACATCGCCATAGACATTGATACGTTTTGTAAGTGCGTCAAAAGGATTAAAAATTATTTTGTTTTCCATGATATTATTAGATGATAAGTAAGGACTTGATGAGGTGGGATTGATGAGGTGGGATTGATGAAGGGGGCGCCATACCCTGACAGCTGACAATGGTGCTACGTGTGTCAGCCAAGCCAATAAGAAGCTTTCTCAGCTGGCGCGCCCCATAAATGTCAACATCCGCTCGCTCATACATGCTCTTCCCGACTCGCTGATCATTATTTGCACTTCAAGATAAATGGAAACCATAAATAACACAAACGATAATCTCAGCCTCGTTGGAATGGTTGAGCATACAGGGTGTCATAGCACAATGGCATTTCTCAATTACAGTCAGATTTTCGAAACAACCTGTGTATTCCCGGAAGAATATCCCTTCTCAGCTCTCGATCCTTCTCAGGGCATTAAGTAAGGGTTTTTTTTTATCATTGCTGGGTATATGGCTAATGAAATATGTAGCCCGAATAGGGGCGTTTATGGCTGCAGCCGGTCAAGCAAGCCGTTTTGGGGATTTTGACAGGGATGCCATCAAAACCGAAAACGGCCATGGACCAAGGCTGTTTTCTCTTTCCTCGGAGAAGGAATAAACTTGTTATCCATCCCTTCAGTGGCTCTAACGCCCAATATACGGCAGAGCTATGCTCTCGGAACGGGCTAAATAGCACTAGAGCAATGCTACGAATGTGAGCGAGATAATCTAAACAAAGGCCATTTTTAGCTTGTCTTTTCCGGAGAAACAGCAGGCATTTAGGCCGGGTTGAATTTGATGATCTCCTTGTACATAAGGTCATTATGCAGTATGTTCTCTTCCATTTCAAAATTGAGCCGATCAAGCCGCTTCCTACTTATTTGCAGCGACAGAGGATTAGTGCACTAAACCATACGCTGTAAGCGAGGGAGGGCGCACAGGTCGAGTAATTTTTGTATGCGACCCAGAACCTAAGATCAAAAAGAATGGTGCACAGGCCAGAAAAAATGGTATTAGGTGTCATTACCAGTGGTATTTGGTACAGAGAACTTTTTTTATAGTAGGAAAAAAAAGTTGTTGTATGGTGAAATCGTCTTGGCATTTCATCAATTTTGTAGAAATTGTTAACAATGTACTAGTACATCCACCCGACTAGAGGGAGGGGATCACTTAATGACTAATGCGAACGACTCCGAAGAAGGAAAAGTGAGCGATATAACTTTGGTCTATAAGTGGTTTTTTTTTTTTTCTTTTCAAAAAGCGACAGATTTAATTGGAAAACCCTGAGAGACGGGTCCTACCTCAGTGGGAAGGGTTCCTTGGCAGTCGTCTTACTGGATAATTTTAGTCATCAGTTGACACTTTACCCGTTTAATAAGGAAATGGCCTTCAGCCGAGTTTGAAGGCTGTGTGATATCGGATCGGTACAGTCTGTCGCTACTCGCAGGTAGGCGGGAATACTTCTTTCGCTTTTTGATGTTCTTCAATGCCATATCCACGTCGTCATTTAGCCGGTGGCCCTTCAATTCGTACCGACTCTTGAGCGCACTAACCGCCGCCTGATAAAGATAGGGCTTATTAGAGGCGACTTTTTGGAGTTCGAACTAAAGATCTTTTGAGATACTGTACAGCTTATTCCAAGATTAAGAGGAATGTTTCTTTCACAGCCTATATAGCGACTACAGCATTCCCCACCTCAAATCGCTCACCTCTGCTGCAATTGCAGGTGCCCGCTGTAGTCAAATGAAAGTATCATGTTGGAAGAAAACTGAGGGCTGAAGTTTGCACGGCTTGGTCAAGGTAGCAATAGATTGATTTGCTGACCATTGATGTAACGGTCTATTATAGAGGCAACCTTGTTTATAATACTGATGTTTGAGCTAGACGCTAGATAACCTATTATAAGATTCAAAGCAAGATAATGATAAAAAAGGGAAAAAAGAAGTTATTAGGCGGCAACTTCCTATAGTCGGATCAACAGCCCTGTAATGATATAAGGGGTCAACGTCATACCCTCTATGCTGTTTGAGCTTGAGGCATGATGACTGCCCGGAGTTTATGATATTCCATCTGATGGTGTCGTCTTTTGCAACTTTCATGAAGCGTTGTCTGTGCCTCCACGTGAAAGTAAAAAAATCGCTATCCGTTGCGAGCCTATCAGTTAATTGAGACAGACCGAGACAACCTAGTTAAGGGAGCTGAGTCGTCACGCGGACCTTTGATAATCAGTAAAGTGATAGATAGGTGCGGCCTTATTTGACAACCATCTTCTATAGCCTTGATGCTGACATGAAACTTTGTCTTGTGTAGATAGCTATTACCAGAGGCAGCATACAGTCAAGGGTTTATTCGTGCGTGACGAATCTTGGCAAAAATGTGCGTGTCTATATTTTCATTCGTACCTTCGCCTTATCCATCCTACTGATCTTCTTAATCCGTCGTACTGGACTCTGGGATGATTACCGAACTTCCCTCAGATGGCAACTAATGGCGTCTAGGCAAGTTTCAAGAGCCGAAAATGGACATTAAAGTTACCGTCCACGTACATCAGAGCGTCCATCCCTGGTTAGCCAAATGCGAAGAGCATAAATTGCAAAGTGGGGCGACCTTTGACGGTACATGACTCTACTTCGTAAGCAGATATGTTGTCAGAAGTAGGCCGCCTTATGGCCCATAACCAATTTCCAGCTGAATGAGCGAGGTATCCACAAGTATCGATGGTGCCTTGAGGTCTTGGCACAAATCCCGGGAAGTAGAGACATATCGGCAGTGAAACGCACTTGGGTGGCTGAAGTGAGGCGATGAGAAAAAGCCCACAGACCATGTTAGTCAAGTTCAAGCCGGGAAAGGACGAGACAGGATGATGGCTGAGGCGCAGCAAGGCAAAAACTGAAAAGAAGTGAAGGCAGCTGCCATTACCTGGCGCGCCATCAGAAGCATTGTATGTATGCTTTCCAAGATTTACATGATATTCTGACCTACAAGAACCAGTGTTCCCCGCGAATCACTTGACAACTTTTCACCTCTTATCACCATTGGCAACCCCCGCTCACACTTGGTCCTCACAAATTAACAAAAGTCAACATAATGAACAAAATTGTTATTAACGTCAATGACAACACTGATCCCGATAACTACTCTGCCGATCGCTACATACAAGAAAGGTATGGGAACATGCCAAATACTCTGGTTGTGCACATCGATGAACCGAGGCAAGTCAGTTGGGCACGCACGATGAGTCGGGATGAGAAAAGAGACTGGGGAATTGTTGCGGAAAAACTACCGGACTTGAAACCAAAAGCTAGGAATGCACTTCTCACAGGTTGCGTAACGCAGGAATATATTAACAGGAACAATGACCTCAGCGAGAATGAGCGCTCCATAGTAAGCATTCATACAGGGTGAGGAGTTTTTAGATGTTGACATCGGTCTTGGCAGCTCCGCAAGGGAATCTCCCCCGGGCCAGGTCCAGAGCAAGATGCCAAAGTTCAAGCTTGGCTTACCGCTTGGGACAAGGCAAATTTTATAGCTAATCAAGCTCATCGACCACACACAATCTACATCGATTTCGACAGTCTCAAAAGCACCCATAACCCTGTGAACTTTAGAGTTCATACAGCCAACCACCTCGTCCTGAGAACACCGCAGGAAATCAAGCTATGGAACGAGATTAACGAGATATCCTCAGACCTAGAGCGCCACCAAAAGATGAAGGGTTGGTTTGATCAATCCATCAAGCATGCTGCTGAGAAGGGGGCGGAACTCGGCGCCTCAGTGGAGAGCCTAGACAGAGAGAAGCTTTATCAGGACATCAAAAAGGCCGACGAAGTCACAATCTTTGTGGGCGCTTCTCTAGGACTTGTGTCCTATCTTCTCGAGAAAGCTAAGATGGAGAAAGATATGAAGCTGCTCAAGAAAGTGAAAGTGATCATGCAAGGGGTGAGTTAAACGGGCAAAGTAAGAACATTGCGGTGATGTCTAACGGTGAAAAAGGGCTCAATGGACAGCAGAGAGAACATATTCGGAGAAGCATTCAACTTTGCCTTAGACAAAGAGGCTGCCAAAAAGGTTTTCCCTCATACCCGGCAGTTCGGAAATTTTACTCTCATACCAACGCAGACAGCGCGGAAGCTCAAGTTCTCGGTCGAGGGACTTGTAGAGGTTGGAGGTGATCCTCTATTGAAGTTGATAGAAGCGTTCAACGATAGGCAAGAAGAGACAGAGGTCGCCCTACTAGAAGGCAACTTGGAGGAGAGGATCGACAAACTGAAAGAAAAGAACGTTATACAGTCGGACTTGGCAGCGTTTATGCTTGCAACTAATTTGGGTCAGTCGTTGGGAATTAAGCGAACACCAGGATGTATTGAGGACAGTGGTAAGCAGGGGGCGATGTTGGTCAAGGAGGCGGATCGGAAAGATGGCCAGTTCGACCTCCTTCTCCTCGAAAGTGACTTCGTGCTCGATGGAAAAGGACTCCTAACTTTTCTCAAGGCGAATTAGTATGTGGGGAGGTAACAGGCAGGAGCTGGCCGTAGCTGGCTGGAGGAGTAAGCCTACGCTGGAGGACAGGTTCACGAGACTCACGCCAAGCTAGCCTTGAATTCGCCAGAAAGCAGGTGAGCCAAGAGAAGGATGCATCTTGGTAGAAGAGCGATAGTACAGAACTATAGTTTTCAGTAATACATTCAAGTACCTAGAAGTAACACCGCTTTCCCAATTACGATGAGTCATGAAAGCATTACCTCGTCACGGAAACAGTTCCAGCCGAGATTCGAGGAAATGCGCGCTATAAGCGTTACCTTTCGTGTAAAATGTAAAATCCACGCTAAATAGCACTTTGAGGGAAACATCTCAGCTAGCCCCTTTTCGGAATCAAGCATATGGTATTACTGAAATACAGAACCTAAGTGGTTAAATTTTTTGTCCTACCTTAACTGCTTGCAACCAAGAACCAACAAATGAGCTCATCTATTTGCAATATTTATCATTTGCGGCGGCGGTGACGCAGAAAACTAAGAAGATCACGATAATTAATGCTTTCCATTCTACCGTTTTTACCTCCCGCGCAAGCCTAGGAAACATGTCCCACTGCAATTCGTATTCAGAATTACCCTGCAGGAAAACCATGCCCAAACCCGGCGGGGCCTCACGCCGGAGTAATACAAGGATAACAGGGAACTTCACGCTCCTGGCCGACGAGGCTAACTGCTAACATTGGTCCTGCCCTCCCCTTTACTGTAAGTCCTGGTGCCTTCGGAGAGAAGAAATAAATAATATTGTATAAACTAGTATTATACCAAAGATTAGATTGTTACGTATATAGTTACTTGCAAGTTCCGTTTCCATGCTGTTCTTTTCTTTGCTTCTCCCCACGCTCTAGAGCAGCAAATTGCTGTAATATGCTTGGTTGAAAACTGAAGACGAAATTGACTACACCATTGTAACGTAGCTAATGCACGTCTCGGTTTTCAACTTGTGTTCACGCTGGCCCCCCTCCATTCCACTATCTCTATTTGCTTAGTCGGATTATTTGTAGAGATAATCGTTTCAAGATTATGTTTGTATAGCGGATTTTGAAAAGATCTAACGATAATGCTGTCTTTCTCACGGCGATGGAGGGTAACGGAGCATAGATTCTCTATCGCTTGATCCCCTTGAAGCTCCTGAATACCTCGAATTGCCTCGCGGCTTAGTTTCTCGGGTTTCTTGTCGCCCTCGGCCCCGTTATATAAACACCAAACATCTTTGGTTGTGCTGAAGATACTTGTGATGTCCCTAATCTCGATGGGATCCGACGGGGAAATCAAGTCCTGCACATTGACTTGAAGCTTGCTGTCGTCGAACGTTATGGTAGAAGTTTCCTTATTGAAGGAATGTGGTTTTAGGCATTTCAAAAATAAATCTTTGTACTTTTCCTTATCCTTCGCGCTAATGCCATTGAGAAGCAACAGAAGCTTCTTTTCATATGTTTCCCCTTTCAATACGTCCGGCAAATCTATGCCGACAAGTAATACAACAGGCGAAACTCCATTCTTGTATTCGAGATCATTGATCTCGTCGACGAAATCAAATTTCTCGAAAAGTATCGATTGCGAGATATCGTACGTTAAATCGTTCGAGGCGCTCATGTTGATCTGTAGTTATGTATTACCGTTGTATGTCAGAGGGGTTTTATACTCATGTTCAATAAAAATAAACACAGAATCGAAAGCGCATAACGACTTTTGCTGAAAATGCATAATGCACAAAATCTGAGAGACGAAATGGATAATATACTACCACGAGCATTTATAATTACAAAAGCACTGGGTTTAACCTATAGTAAATACATGGTCCTATATTGTCTGCCTATCCTTTTAATTATTAGGTATAAAAACAAACTCCCCGCCAGCGGCATAATCTCGCCGATCGGTTGAGTTAGCTGTCGTCGCTTCTCTTATTTAATATGAAAACCAGATCACAGACAAGGGATGAGCAAAGAGATTCTACAAATTCTACAAATACACATCCGCACTTTCGTAACGAAACCCGTTGTGGAAAACTTCGCATTGAGTATATGAAGTTTACTCCTGTTAGGAACAGCTATACTATGGGTGTGAGGTGGCCAAATGGCAAAGTATCGGAGCATGATAGAGAAGAAATCTATCTAAAGAACCCTCAAGAAGTCTAACTATACCTCTCGTGGAACCATAAAGCGTTGATATTAATGTATATCTTAGGTAATTAAGTTTTATGAGTCTTGTTTACAAGTTCCAGATAACAACTCTGAAATTGTAAACAACATGGGCTTATGGCGTCTGCTTTTAAGCAGAGAATAGGTAGTTTTCACATAATAAATAATAGTGCTTCTAGAACAGAAATCTATGCCATTTGAGAGATCCATGATAAATAACTTTTGAAAGTCGCTGTGATGAGATGATCTTTTTCCAAAAATATGAACCGAGCCATATTACCGTATGGTGATGGACTGAGCCATCGCGATGCCGCCCTCAGAAAACGGAACGGAACCTATTATCAACGCGCTAGACAGCCTGCCACCATAAGAAGCGTCCTGTCAGCCAAACGATATACTTGCCAGTTAGAAACAACCCAATCGCGGTTTCGAAAGAGACCAATACCATTAGCGGCTTCATTAATACTCATCCTGCATGTACGCCTCTGGTGGAAGTGATGTTGTGATTATTTTTTTGAAGGCGATCATCCTGCGCTAAATGCGATGCTTAAGGCTAAGGGGCAGCAGGCTTATAGCCCCTTCACAAAAGTAAAGGTAAACAGGACATGATAACAAATAAGGACATTAGACTCCATATTTCTTTAAGACACAAACTCAAAGATGGTTGTTTGCCCTATAATATCGGTTGGGGCTCTGTGTCGTTAGGTTAGCTACTCACATTACCCTAAACGTAACCCAAGATAGTACTGAATTACCAATTAGTCTAGGTGGGCAAGACTCCTTAGAGGTTCATCTAAGCGTTAGAAGTAAAATTAAATGGTTGGACAACTCAAAATCCCCAGGGTACAGATTGGATATAGTATGGGAGCACTTGCAGCTCTCTCTCTCTTATACTAATAAGCTTGTAAATAAAAGAAAGCCCTATATGCTATGCAAATTTACGTGGTAGGTTCAGGAGGCGCAGTATGGAGGTACCCATACGACCTGCAAGGTGAGAAAGCTCTTGTCTCGCACTTTTGATATGTGTCCACTTTCCCGGATTTGTGCCCAGACCTCTAGGCAGCAGCGGTACTTCTGGGTACCTCGCCCGTCCAGCTAGAAATTGACAGTGGGCCCATGGCCTAATTCTAACAAAAAAACTGCTTGAGAAGTAGATTCATGTGCCCAAAAGTTCCCACCCTAGACTTCTACAAGGAGCATGTTATTTTGGAGCGGGAGGTGCAGTTAGCCGGCAATATAAAGAAGACGTAGTGATAATTTGGTCATCCTTGAATTACAATAAAACTATTATAAGCTAAACACATAACATCACCTATTTTAGAGTTCCTCCTCCATTTCATCAACATCAGCCAAAACCCTCCTGGGAGCTATAAACGGCGTTCCTTCAGATTTAACTCGAGAAGAATCTTCCTTATCTCCTGTATTAAGGGCAGGAGTAGCATACCGAGCTGCAATGGTTCTTGCAACGTCCTTTGTAAGGCCCTTTGAATATTTTTTGTATCGTTCGTCACATCGCTGAGCTGTACCGATAAGCACCCATTGAAGCTCTGTTAATTCTTTACCTTTCTCTAACAGAACGTTCCCATCCATAATGATATCCTCCCTTATTACTATTACTTTTTCCTTTCGCCTAGCTTTCTTCCCCTTTGTCACGAAGGGCTTTTTCTGGATTCTTTCATCATTTGCAACAGAACCAGGTTCCCAGACCGATTCAACATCCGCGTACTTTTCCCAGGAAAGCGTCTTGTCACCCGCACTCCATTTCACAAATATTCTCATACTTGATGGGGGCCACTTGGTTCCCTCTATCGGGGCAAGGTCGGAAATCGTTCCCTTCTCCACAGCAACGCCACGAAACCCAGCAATTGCATATTTAATGCGGTTTCCGTCCTTATCCTTTCGTTCTCTTAACGGCGGCCTGTCAAGCATTCTATAACCGTCAAGCAGACCAGGATCGTTTTTTCCTCTACTTGCTTCTGCTTTTTTAAGCTCCCAGCATGATATAAATCGAGACATTGCGAAATCGCACCATTCAGGGGGGCCGTATTGCATTACTTTCCAAATATTGCCACCCGTAATTCTGACTAAGCCCACAATCTTTCCGTCTTCCTCGATTGTGATGCTGTTCATTTGACTCGTGATACTATGCACTCCTTGATGTTCTTTTACAGGGAAGATTGACTCAGGATCGTCGTACAGCGACTCCTGGTCACTTGCAGGCGTTGATCGAGTCGAGGTGTGATTGGACGGTGGATGGCTGTCTGACCCCGAATCACTAGAGCTGTCTCTCGGCGGAGCTTCATGCATATCTGTATCTTCCACTTCATTTGGCTGAGTTGGCTGGCTATCGGGAGCAGGCGGCTCTTGGTGTTCGATACTCTGATGGAGCTTTTTCTGTATGGTATTGCCTGTTCCTATTCGGGGCTTTTCGACTCCAGCAGCAGTAGCAGGCGACGCACCCCTACGTACCCCGGCACTATTCCTTGTGTTTCTACCTTTGCCGCCACTCCTGGGATTAGCCATAGTAGAATAAAAGATGTTGCTATAACGAGACTGGTAATTGTAAAGAAGAATAGTTACTGAGTTTATATATCTATAAATAAAAGGATGAAAGGTTCAAATAGGAGTTAAGCATGGTAAATATTGGATTACTCAAAGAATACATATCAGACACAGATGAAATTATTTAGCAGATGTCGTATAATCCCTATTAGTTGGGAGAAAGTAACACCAACTTAACTGCCAGGTAATCAAAGCCAAATATTTGTATATCCAGAGATTCGCGCAACCATAGTCCAATACCTTCGCCCTCGACAAACTACCATTTACTGAGATGCATATGCGCTAGCAACCTAATGTAGCCAACACGAGGTAACCAACTTCACTATTTTCTGAATAGAAATAAAGTCGCTAAATCCAATCCCGCTCGAGTTCATGTACCTGGATATATGGAATAAATATATTGATTTGGAGTCTTTTGATTTCCCACTTCTACAAATGAATAGCCGCTCATATGTATTGAGAAAGCTGCTCTGCCTCGACTACAACGAGTAAACACAAACGACCAGAGTTGGAGGATCGAGCTTTTTTACCGCGTGCCGATCAGCTTTCTAGGAAACGAGTTTATATTGAGATTGATATTTGTAGAGATATGTGGGCCAATTTATTTTGCCGCCCTCTGAACATTATATGATTGTGGCTTTTGTAGCTTATTACGTGCGACGAGCTGGACCGAGGCGAGCCGTGAAAGGACCGTTCAATAGAGCGGAGTTACCAATATGTATATGGCACTGTGCTTATGCTCATTGTCACACTTTGTGTTTTAATGGACTTGTTGTATGGCCGAGTACATGCCAAGATTGCGGTCCTCCCATAAGCAATTTTGGCCTGTTTAGGGATTCCCATCAATGGAAGCTCTGTCAGGAATGGACAGTTTGCTTCACCCATAGAACCAGTAGAGAGCGGTGTAAGAGGTACTGTCGTTCACCTTGGCAGTACAGCCGTGAGAAGCACCACCAGCGGTTAAGACACGATATGCAGTGGAAATGCCATGGCTTCCACCCGCATCTCCGAGGTAGAGCCAGTCAACGGCACCAGTTCCTTCAGGTCCGGCGGGAGCAGAAGCGGGGGCCTTGATACCCTCGATCTTCTTGGCGACAAAAAGTTGATTGACCTTGTCTAGGTCGAAAGCAGGAACACCAGCAGCGTTAAAAAAGTGGTGACCAAGGTAAGGGATTTTCTTATGCAAGCTCTCCACCTTGAGCGGCTGTTTCTTGGGGAAAGGGTTGGTAAGGGAAGCGCCGCCGTTGATGCCGCGATTCAGAGGGACTTTCTCCCGGTTGAGGACATCAGAGGGAAAGGAAGTCCATTGCTTAGATGTCAAGGATGTATGGCTCTGACCGGGGTAGAGATGTGTAATATCATAGAGGACAGCCAAAGCACCGGTAGCTGCCGGGATAGCACCAGACTCAGCGCAGCTATAGTTCTGAATACCAAAACCAAGGGCAATATGCTTTAGCTTTACGTTCCCAGGAGGAGCAGGGAGCTCAGAAGCTGGGGCCGTTGTCAGCGAGGCTGAAGATATTTTGTGAGACGAGGACTGAATCAATACGTACAGCCGCCATTGACAGGAAGGACAGGGCTTCCGGGCTTGCATCTCGATCCATGGTCAGAGTTGTGGAAAGATGAAGCCAAGGCGAAAACAGCGAAGCTGAAAACGAGAACAGATTTAGTGAGCATGGCTACCATAAAATGTGATGGAATCGTCGAGTGCAAACTTGTTTTGAAGTGTCAGACGTGGAGATATCGAGTTCTAGACTGTAGTGAGGTGGCAGGATTTACATCGTTGATGTCGCAAACGGTAGCTGTCGCAATAGTTTTAATCTTGAGGAAATGGCTGGCATTGTTCACATTTGGATATGGTGGATAAAGGATGTGTACCAATTTTGGTTTGGCCCCTGCTAAGCCTCATTTGGAACCTGTTAAATGTAGTATGCTTATTTAGTCACTTTTAAATCCCTGTAGGAGTAATGGTTGGCATCCTGGTGTTGATTCCAGTTGGGTAAGTATTTTTGGGTGCCGACTCATTAGTTTCAGGAATCCATTATAGCAGTTTTTTTATTTTATTTTTTTTCTTTTCTAGTTGCCTGTATGTCCAATAATGGATCACAACGTGCTTCTATCACTGATATACACACCCCCTGCTAGTGCTGTTTCTTCATGTCACAATGCGGGACCAGGAATCCAGCCAACCAGGAAGCTGTAAAGACACCGTGGCTTACTCCCTTGTCGGCAGCAGTGCAAAGGTGTGGCCTACCTAAATAGCCATCGTTGGCCGATTTTGGGTAGATGGTATATAGGATGATGTTTTGACAATGTTCACACACACCCCACCCTAATCCTATACCTGCCCGTGCCAAACCTCATCAAGTTTCAAATCCATAGAACAGCCCCAACGCCGATTGAGCTGTATCAGAATAGCTAGCCAATAGTGTCGAATAGCAGATGCAACAAGTTGATGGTTTGGAAGACAGTGAAGCAATCTTGCGCCGCCGGGCATAAGCAGAACTCGTTCATACTTTGGGCGCTTGAGATCAGGTGGCTTCCTTTTAGGTACTCCAAATTCCGCTAGGCCATTTGATAGTGTGAGAAAGAGTGGGTTGCTGCTTGTGGGGCGATCTTAAAGGCCACGACCAATCCAAATTTAGCTTTAGTCACAACCGCATTTTCAATATCGGACTATTTGAATTATTTTCATGTCTCATGCAAGGAAGTCCAAAATGGGTCACGAGGGCAAGAACATTTTCAGCATGTAATTATCAAGTCTTCTTAGCCAAGATACCAAAACAGCTTTGTCCGGCTTTGTTTTTTATTGGTCGACGTCTTTCTTACAGGGGTTTACCGTTGCCATTGGAAAGGAAAAAAAAAAAAAAAAAAACGCAGACGATCGTCTCTTGTGGGGTTTTTGCATCACCAGTACTCAGAGATCTGCGATTGGGTCGAGTCGGAGTATGGATGCCTTACGCTGTGAGATCGAGCGGTTTCTCTCATACCTATATCTTCGTATACTAGTTACCCTCTTGGACGTTCGAAAGTAAGACAAAGACATTTTTAAGTACATCTTCTCTGTCACTCCTACTCCATCAACAAGCAAGCCAAGTCAGATTTTGAGTTCGACATGTACGAAGATTTCATCCTTTATAGCTGGCCAATACCAAGCCCTCCAACCTCACCAGATTCAAACCGTTCTCCTCTTATATGTCAGCAATCAACACATCATGACTTTGTCAGCCTAGAAGCTCATGATCCCCCCAAATCTATCTCTGTCCAGGGAGAGGTGTATATGTCCTCTGCGCCAACGGACAAGTTCATGTCTGGTCCTGCCAATTGTGAGCCCGAGTACACAGCATTCCTCTGTGACCTTCCCAGCTCTTCAATGGGACTGGGACAAATTGGTTATGGCTGTGACCAAGCTATGGATATAGACATGACCAATCACGGATGGATGGACACTACATCATCAAACTGCTTAGACACCTACGATGTCACTGACACGGTCCCACCATCCTTTTTTACCAACGACAATAGCAGCTCTTTCTTTTTCAACACAACGGCATCTCAAAATGCTGGATCGTTGGATCTTGACCTACAACATCAGACTTCTCTCTGTGCCTCTCCAGATCGCTCCAACAAGTGTGATTACGACGGATGTCATAAGCGCTTCCGAAGAAAGGAGCATCTCAAGCGTCATAAACAAACGTGAGGCTCAGGACCATTTTTTGAAACTTCGAGTCTTAACTAAAAGAGTGCAGTTTTCACGGCGAAGGACCCAACCGCTTCTCCTGCGAATTCTGCGGAATGGACCGCTTCAACCGCCATGATAACCTCAACAACCATCGCAGGTTACATGCACAAAAAAAGAGTCGTAACCCTCGCGTTGAACTGGTTGCCGATGCGGCTCGGATTATTGAGGAAGAGAGTAAAACCAGGAAATGTAGGGTTTCGTTGATACCTAAAATGGGAGCAGAGTAACGAGTATTACAGGGCTGAAGATTTGCGAAAACACATAGGCAGCTACTGCTTCTACAGATGGATATTGTAGGGTTTGGGTTAGTCAAGAGAGTTTAATAGTATGTAGAGACGGCTACAGTTTAATACGCCGGAAGCGCATGGTACATCCTACTTTACACTGTGACTTTATGTTTATTCATTCTATGATGCGTTTTATAATGTATCCCAGGACAGGCCACAGTTTGCAACTATTTGAATAATAACATCCTTCACCCTTTGGTAAAGCTCTCACAATAAAGATTCTCGTGCTGATGACCAGAATTGGACTTGTATCGATCTGTACTCAACCGAACCTAAGCTAGTCACAGAAGGCCCGGTGTGGCAAAATCCAAATTTGACGGCGCAGTCACGTCTGATAGGTAACTAATGTATCCATCGCCTCTATCTCGTCATTCCTCCCCAAGCATAGCGACCGCTACCCATCTAATACTGCCACCCCTTGGAGCTTCCCCCAGGACATCCCGGCGTTCCATATACGCCACCCACAATCCACAAGATCTGGTCAATAAGCGACCAAAGTCCGCCTCCCCCAAGGGTCAAGAGTTTGAATACAGCCAGGGGCCAGTGATGAGCGTAGAACTGATCAACGCCAAAGGTTCCGAAGAACAAATTGAGGAGCATCGCGGTTCGTTCCTGGCGGTAGCATTTTTCTGTCTGAGGTCGTTCGTTGAAGCCGCCCCAGCTTCGGGTTACGAGGTAAGATGCTTCTTGTTCTGAAGAAGTTAGTTTGAAATGAGATGGGGAGGATGAGGTAAGAGGATGAAGGGGTAGACGGACCCTGGTTCATGTAGAGAAGGGCGGTGCCAGTAATAGCGACGAAGACATAGCTCAGCATGATCATCTTCCTTCTTCGAATTGTGAAAGAGATGCCGTTTGTGAGGCCACGGCCAAGCTTCTCTGCGAAGGTGAGTCGCGCGTCCATGATGCTTAAGGTTGTAAGTTAAGTTGAGGTATCGAGCTTGCTGCGTTCGGGATGGAGGAGATGATGCCTTTTATGAATGAAGGATGAAACACAGCCGCTGACTTTTGAGCTGTGAGGGAGGCAGTGCTGTGCGACACGTATTTCCTTCCCTTTCTGGAATATCCTTGGCCAGTGCCACTAACCGTTGGGTGAAAATGGAAAAAGTGCCAGGAAGCTAAGAGAATGTGGCGGTTGGGAAAGATCACGAGAGAATAGGGCAGTGTCAGAGACCATGAACCGTCTTATTACTTGTTTTTACGTATCAATTGTGAACAGCCAAGATGTTCTGTGCGGCTATACCAAGACTAATGATGTCCCATATCCGACAAAATAGTACGCGCCACGCGGGCGCACTCGGGAGATTAGAATATGTTCACTTGTGCCGAACCCGGGCTTGGAGATTTACCAATTAATCAATGAATGAACATTGAGAGGCATCTACCAGCGGTGAAACTACATATCGAAGTTGAGACATGTAGCGACCATCAAAGTGGCACTAGCTGAGCTGACGGACTGTGTAGATCAAGTCTTGTTTCAGGTTTGAATAAAAAAGGAGAAAAGGGATGCAGTCTACCTATTCAACTAAATGAGGAAATGAAGTCTCGCCAGCAATCTGGCGTCAATACAAAACCATCTACCATATGTGCTCGTTTGATTTTACTCACAAACCTGTGACACTAATCCTCTGTGACATGAGCGAGAAGGACAACAATGAGGCGCAGGCAACTTGAGTCGACGGTCGTATACGCTGTTAGAATGCTGCAAACCAATGTGCTAGGAACAAGCATCGAAATTGAAGGAATCGCTATCATAGTTCACGTCGGGAAGTTTTATAGGTTGGTAAATTTCATCCAGCAGATGGGCTGAAGAGGGCTGTCGGCAGGTAAGGTGGTGGGGTTTGATTATCGTGCATGGAACTCACGGCCGATCCAGCACTACCATTGCTGGCTTTGCCAATATCGGGCAACGTTGGCGTCAGCAATACGATCAGACAGCCAGACCGATATCCGATAGCCGCGATGATCGGGTACCATCCGACGGTGGAATAAATGGCACAGCGACGATGTTATTATCCATTTCCTGCCGTCTTCTATTTGGAACGAGTATCTGAAACCAATATTCGATACTTCTGCAAGATGGTATATGTGAAGGAAGGTGCAAGTCATAGTTACACAACGTCCCTCCTCGTATGAAAGTCACTCGCATGCAAATAGATAGATGTAATGGCGTTCGTATCACAAAGGCGCTGCTTGGCTATTGCCGGACTTGGTTATAAATCAGTAAAAGAATTATGACGACGTTAAAGGACTCTCCATAATGCAGGATCTGATTGGATAGGTCTGAGATGAGAATAGCCGAACGAGCTAAGGCCCGCCATAAGCTTCAGCTCTGAGGCAAAACAGCGTACCCTCAAACAACGGGTTAACAATGGTTTTATCTTCCACAGTGGAGATGACGGCGCATTCGCAAGCCTACCATTCATATAGAATCGATCGGGAAAGCGGAACGTAAGTCGGTGCGCGCATCTCGGTCGCAAAATTTCACGTTACCGTTAACAGGCACTGCCTGAAAAGATTCGGATGTCCACTGCATCCAGACATCCGGGATCATAAACCACACTGCATTGGCCTTATCTCAACGTCCCGATTTAGTCGCTGGCTGTTTGTCCCGTCATAGCTTCTCAATCATTTCGGCGCTCCTGTTCGACGAACGTGATAAAGACGGATACGCGTTATAGGAGAATTCTGAAATGCTGAGCATGTGAATTGCTCTAAGGAGTAAGAACGCTTGTTGAAGACAGTTGACGCGCTAAAGAGGGATCGGAATAACAGGGGGAGGGATCGCGCGCGCAAAATATGTCTGTGTTTCCGGGCTTCCCCAGCTCCCTCTGCCTTCATCTCGACGGAAAGGTAGCCATCGCAAGCCACGCTTTGGACAACTGCTTTCCTGTCCCACGTCTGCTGTAGTCTTGGGCTCTCGTTTGTTTATGGTGGTCAAAGAACAGTCCATTGTCCGATAGAGTCAACCACATTCGCGAAAACCTCCTCCTCGAGTCTTTTTCTTTTGTAAATAAGTGGCTGGATTGGCTTCAATCGCTCCTGCAATACACGATTTACGTCAAGCAGAAGGTCTCCCGTTTCACTGATATACACAGAAAACTGCTCGTCCGAAATAATATGGCCGTAAAAGCATCCGATGAAGCTTGCGATAATATGTCTTGCCGGGCTTGCTTCGCACGTGCCCTCATATATCTCCCCAATCAGCTCAACAAGCTCTCCAATTCGGTTCTTATGCACCACATATGCCTCCAATGTGATTTTGAGACGGCAAAGTGCTAGGGAACATGCAAGTCTAAAACCTAAGAAGTCTGCGGCTTTGAACACACGAAAATGTCGCTGGAGTATGGGAAGATAGGATCTATCACTATCTCCACATTCCCCGGGTGTCCATCTCATGCAGCGAAGGAAAGCTTCTTGAGGTTTTTGGTTCATGAACTTGTGAATAGCTAGGCGTAGGGCACTGTGCTTATCTACCTCCACCTGTGGGACACTGCCATATGCTGGATCCGCTTGCCTAGAAGCCGAAGGGCCAATAAAGTCATGAAACGCTTTGAGGTATGAGCTCGGGGAGAATGGAAGTTCGCAAGGGACCTGGTTTTGAATCGAATTAGAAGGGCTCAGGCACGACGGATCGTTGCTTATTCGAGAGGAACCCTCTTTGGTTCGGCAAGCGACCCGAGAGTCCATCGTACAGTCCTTGACGGGCTCAGGGAGATCGTAGTCTAGGATTGTGGTAGCGCTGATGACGCCTTGAAAGTCATCCTCTTCCACTTCAGGCAACTTTACTATACGCTGAGAGGACTCCCTCATGGGGTTTGACATTGCATTGGAGAAGAAATCCGAGTTATACGTTAAAAGCTGCTCCGAAACGTAAAGTTCTTTCTCATATTTGCCGATTAGCACCTTCAGAAATGGTGGCTTATGGAGGAGTCTGCGGATGAGAGTGATTGTTCTTTAATTAATACTGTTCAAATGCTCCCCTACGGAGGAAATATGCCGAGCAAGTCTGTTTCTTTTACTTACAAGGATTGTTTCAGCCTGTATTCCTCTGGCTGGAAATCAGAAGAAGCCATAGTACTGTACGGCTAACTCAAGAGGTGTTGTTATGTTCGTCGGAGCGATGACTTGAGGAATTGTAAGAAAAGCAAGGCCAAAAACATGGAGCAAAAACTCTTGTCCACAGCAGACCGCTACCGACTCTTTTATTTCAGGCTCCTGGTCAGTAATTTTTAGTCTTAATTTCTTATGAGAGATGCATCTCAGTTCCATCAACCCAGCTGTCTTGCGGGTTGGGAGGCCTCCCAGAACTCCCGATCTTGTTTCGAAACAAGGCAGGGTACCCTACAATCGCCTACTGTTGACCATTGCAGGAGCTTGGGAATCAACCACTGAAATGAGGTTTCCCCCTATCGAGCAATGCGTAATATGTTCCACTCAACAAAATGGCACCTTGTACCCCTAGTACGATCGAGAGATACAAACTTCACTAGCCGTCGATAAGCCACTCCACACACAAGCGACTACGGGGATTTCAAAATAAAGCAAGTCCCATCGGTCTACTATCCAGTACAGTCAAGCCATTCATAGGTCCATGAAGATACAATATCTTAGAATCGCTTATTGTCTACACCAGTACCTTGTATTTCTTCCGTAACAGATAGAGGCCATTTTCTCTCTAGAGGTACAAGATTAAGGCAGCAGCCAGTACATCTCGTCTTGTATTGTCAAGGGGGTGATGGCCAGGTCGATAGACCTTAACCCGGCGTGTCAAGAAGAACGATTCCGATTGGCTATCATGGATTTCCATTCATGAGCCAAAACTATCCTGAACACGCCTACCCCTGATACACGACCTAGGACATATAAATATAGGGTTAAGCTCATTTCCCGGCGATTTTACATTAGAAAGGATCATAGTATCCCTCGTTCTATATACTCTTCTCTGCACCTCTTTTTACTCTTCTGTACTCTCGGCAAAGGAGGGCGCTTGATTCCATGACGTCAAGTCTGTCTTCTCCGATTAGCTCAACTGGAACCAACGGATGTCAACCTCCAGGCCAAGGAGACCCTGTCACCAGCTCGCCAATAACTGGTCTGTCGCCGAATTCTCAATGCCAAGGCTACAGAAGACTTGAGAAAGAACTGCGCTTGTCTCAGGTGTCTGTGGTCGATCAAGGGGCGCTGGACACTCAGAATTGGCATTCGAGAATCCTCCAATTAGAAAAGCGGGTGCAGCAACTTGAAATTCGAATTGAGTCGCATCAAAAGCACTTTTTGAGCAGGAAATACTGGAAAAAGGCCTCCAGGTTGAAACACCGAAACCTTCTGCGGGTAATGAAAATGCAGAGAAACATACCGAGGGTTACGCAAGGGACACATGGGTCTCCTCAATGCAGCACCGTGATTATCCGTTGCACTCCTGAAGGAAGGCCCACCAGAGATGAAGATGGGAGTTTCTTAGCGATTTCGGAGGACGAGGATAGACAGGTAACTAATTTCATCGCGTCGCGAGGGTTAGCGGGTTGCGAAAGAGAAGAAGATCAGTAACCTCTCTTTGTACTGTAGCTGCTCGGGATGGTCTGGATTGAGTTTGTTCCCGTTTATGTTCCTTCTCTCGCTCGGTTCCTGAAAACTAGAAACTTATAGTGATATATAAATCGAATAACATTTAAAGTACTTCATGGCGACAAGAAACCACGGCGCCTCTGTCGGAAGACTGATGATGAGGCTGCATCTATCTACCACTGCCAGTGCGAATGGAAAAGCCGTCCTCTTGATCTCATAGTACAGTACCTCAATCAAACTTCCCTGCGTTCTAAGTGAAGAAATAATGAATCAACAATAACATGCAGCTCAAAGATTTATTAGCACGCCCGATTCTATACCCAGGCCACTGTCCACCATTTCGAATCTCCAAGAGCAACAAACATCTTGAGAGCTACCCGGGAGTCCTTCTGCACCGCTCATCATGCACTTCCTATTTCAGCCGAACAAGTCAAGGTCGTCGACCTTACTGTATGTATTGACGGTAGTTACTAAGAAGGAAGGCTGCGATGCAGAATCATCTCTACCTTGCGTCGGCATCCTATCATCTGTTGGCTGACCAAACGCACGGTTATATGGGCGTTTGGACGAGAATGAGCCATTTTTGACACTATTTTCACTCGAGAAGTGCTTTACGATAGGCTGATGTGGCACTGTTGATCTAATCTGGTAATTTTCAAGCGTGGCCTGGAGATAAGGACGTCTGGAGCTCAAGGCGCACTTATCGCAACGTAGTGATCCGCTACCATCAAGTGGATACGAATCACGGGGTTCTACTATGTTTTGGTGCTGAGAACCTCGCATCTTCCATTGCCAACGCGTCAGGATATCACACTCGATACAATACATAGGCCAGATGTAGGTTAAATCCAAGGGAGTCTCGTTAGCCATTTAAGTGACGGTCTACCTGCGCTAGACAGAGATAGAGGGCAGCTCAATTACGACGAAAGCATGGTACTTATATCCTAATATTCATGAAGGATGAACTAACTAGACGTAGTATGCCGCTGTTGCATCCCCAATGTGAGGAAAATCATCCGAAAATGGATGCGCGCACTTGGCCAATGTGGACAATATGGACGATGACACTTGGCCGTGTTCTAAAAAGCGGCCTCGCGGCTACAAGTGCGCACAATTTCATTCCGTTCTATGCTGCAATACCTGCTCTATAGAAGTATTCTAGAATAGTGGACAAGTGATCGGATATGGCAAAGGAGAATTGGCTGGATGCGACCGCAAATGCCAATTGTGTTTAAACTGTGAGAATGATCTTTGTTAAGACTTCGTACTTGTTGCCTTCTTATAGTCTGGGTCAGGTGAACTACAGCGAAAGTTCTACGAAGATATAGGAGGCAAAGATGTTCCGTTCAACGTTGAAAGAGGCCTCAAGAGGGACTTTCCCAACTTTGTCCTGAACCTTGGAGGGATGCTCGATTTGAATCATACGTCAAGTGTCCCGAAGAGTTGCTAAAGTCGTGGAGCTCCCGGAGCTCACAGGAATTATTGTATTACCGTTCTTCGGACGTTAAATTAACAAATGTTTCGAAATCTTCACAATTCATTGGACCTCTTCGATACGGCGTGACTATATTTGACGCTGCCCTAGAGCACCAGGATGTGATAAGATTGAAATGCCCTCAGGTTTGAAGCTGCACCGACAGACTTCATTGTATGAAAATCGAAACAATATCTATCACGGCTATAGCCCTTGAAGGTTCCATCGCCTTGCCGTTTTAGCGAATCTCTCCTGTTTCATCTCCTTTCATACTGCAAGCATCGCACTTTTGAAAGTTTGGACCCGTTCGGCTGATAATCTCTTTCATGTATGTCCTGTAATGCTGCTCGTATTTGTCTCCATACCTGTAGCAGGATTGCGCACTATCGTATGTAAACAGCCAACATGGGTGCCGGCAGAAGACACATTCTATATTGTTTTTATAGCCCTGCAGCTTAATACTGCAGATCCTGGAGACTGACTCGTTTGACTCGATGTTCTTGCCCAGCCCGAAGACGGCTTCCGTTTGTTGCACGGCCATTTCTCCCCATACAAGGTACGCCGACTGCCTACCGTGTGTGGAGACAATACTCAACCGCTCAGGCCACCTTGTATATACTGAATGCACGATTGTACCAGTGGAAGCACATTCTGCGTTCAAAGTGATGTTGTGATATTCAAAAGCGTAATCGAGTTGAACAACTCTTCCGTGTGAATGCAGGGCATGGGGTTGTAGACACCTTTTGAATAGTGTGGGGTCTACAATACCCTGGCAGATGAGAACTAAATGGCCTCTTCGCCACGGAGTAACGTTATCTTGCCAAATGTCTTGTAAGAAGCTTCCGACGAGAATAGGTGGGGTCACATTCTTTTCCAACCACTCATCGCTCTTAAAGAACAAGGCCCATATGGATAGTATTTTTTTATTACTAGCCACTCTTGCAAAATAAGGCAGCCCGTTCGCTTCGAGAGCTTTTTTGCTGCTCGCCATGGTTCTTTATGTCATACGAGCCGACGACGACTAGTGCCTGGATGGAATATATGCTTTGTCCGTATGGATATGTTTTATATAAGGTGCATGCGTCCAATCCTGGACTGCATGTCTCTGACAAGTCTTTGATGAGTGCTTCTGAATTTCAATACGCAGAGGCTATATAGCTATCTATTACCGGTTATGCCGGAGGAAATCGTCCGGAAAATCCTGTAGATTGATGACACCAAGGTCGATAAACAATATCGCCTCGCTTGTCAAAAATTCTTCTTGAATGGAGTTGTTATTAGCTACCTGCGCTGATACTAGGGAACCCCGCCCTACACAGTATTGATCTGACCCAATTCAATCCGTCCCCTGATAACCTCCGCCGTCGTCGCGAAAATCGGGCTTTATTTGATCCGGCTGAACCGCTGACTGGATTGCCAATCAGACCCCCTATGAACCCTGGCCCCACAGTTATTACACCCAATCAGGCAGGTGTCTCGGCCTCGGTCAGCGCGCTAGATACGAAAATCAGCCAGTGTACCTGCAAGCGTTGATCAGATTACTTGACCGCCACGCCATCAACACAGGAAAAAACAACGGCCCAGGATTTTGCCTGTTTTATGACCTTCAATTATCTACTGCTCGCCAGTCAACAAGGAAGGGACGGAAGGGTCCAAGCACAAGGGGTTGCCTAAATTGTCCGTCAATCGATACGATTTGCCAACAGACGGAAATTCCAAGGGCAAATAGGGAGAGACTGGGGACATGCTTGTCGGTATTGTAGAATTAGGGCATTCTGTTTTGAAAATGACTTCTCTAGATAAGTCCCCTCTCAAGCAACACCATGTTCTTGACTCTCTAACGGTTGCGCTGCTAGAATATAAAAGTTTGTCATATTCACAAATTAAAGGTCAATTTCTACCGTGAGGTGCGGGTCCAGCGTCAGTGGTTTACCTTTAGAATGTTATCAGAAGTGCCCTAAAATGGACTGAGCATGGCCCGTGCACAGCGCCCGGCTAGTGCCGATTTCATCCCTGTCACCATAACGGCATCGCATCTAGGGAGTCCCGGCACTGGGACATTGGAGATTTGTTTCGCAAGTAACATACAGTCAATGGATTCGCTTGAAGATAACCTTATATAATCACCATCTCAATGTCCGGTCCTAACTGGATCCTGCAATTCCTTGCGATCATCAATTCTCCCGTAGATGATGTTAAACGGGCAAGGGTCGTATTAGCGTCAACGGTACACCGTCAATACATAGGGCCTAATCCATTTTGGGTATTTTAAACGAGTTGCTGATGATGGATTGTGTTGAACAGGTGCTAGGTCTCACGTGCAAGCAGGGATATTTTAAGATTACAACCGAAATGGTAAAACCTCTAAGGGGCAGAATTCAACAGAACACAAGATGAATATACCAATCTGGATCAATGGACCGAATACACGTAATGTCTGACAGATTGCTGACGCTGGACCCGCACTGCACTGTACCACTACCGATAACACAAAAGTATTTTCTACACTAAAACTTATTTACCTTAGATGTTTGGTCTTCATTATATGTGTTAATAGCAATCATCAGTGCTGCTTCGGGGTATGCGATGAGTTCAAGTCTTTAGAGCAAGTCAATCACTCCGTGGTGGCTACCCCTCACCTGAGAGATATCAACCGTCTTCTCCCATGTTTGGCATGATTTGGCTTCCATCACGGAGGGTTACTAGACAACACATTTGGCTTGCCTCTGATTTCGGGCATCATGTACCTGACAGCTAAGCGACTGCGCCTCAAGTATCGAAATGTACAAATACTCGAGAATTCCCACCATCCCCCGCCCCCGAGTTTCTTTTCTGCCTCCTATAAAGGAACTGTTCCTATTACTGGTCCTCATCGCTTTTAAAACTAGAGCTCCCGAGACCTCATATAAGCTGGCTTGCGGACCAATGCCAAAGGCCAGTTACACCAACAACTTGCCTATCATCGTCAAGGGCTGGCGTGAAAAGTCAGAGCCGCTGGATCACTGTCTGCCTGCGATTTCGAAGCAGCAAATGAATGAAGTTTCTGAGATCTAATCTGCATGTCACAACCTATTCCTTTGTTCTTATTGTGGGAGTTCTGGCTTCTCATTGGCATTAATCCTTTTAATACAGGAGGTTTTCAATGAGCCGTTATTGCAAAACTGTGGTTTCAGCACTCGGCAACCCCAAGACAAATGTCGGCGATCTTCCAAATGCCGGGTACGCAGAAAGAAGCTTCTAGCTCAGAATCTCTTGAGCAGATCGAGCCAAAATCAACTGAGGCTGCTCAGAGGTTTAATGAAGCGATGGCTGACATCATCGAAAGATACAGCCGCGACTTTGGTGACGAGTGTGACGAGATCGACTTGGAGACTGGGGAATTCGTGGTCGATAATGGGCATTTGAGAGGCAAGAGTGACAAGATGGGCAACGACGATGTCTGGGTACTGCCTGATGATACGGAGGATTGGGAGCTCGGAAGTGTATGCGAAGACGAGGATGCCGATGACAATAATCAAGAAAAAAAAAAGGCCTGAAGAGAATGTTGAAACATACATGAATAGCATAGAGAGTGCTGAAGCAGGCCATTGCTGTAAAACGGATGATATGGTGCGAACTCGTGCTGGTAGAAAACCCAGAAAAAGCTGTCTGTCAAATGAGATCGATTGGCTTCGAAAAACACAAGGCGATGGATTTTACGGTTCAGCAGGCTGGCCGAAAATTCCAAAGCGTCGGCCGAGCTCTCGAAGTAGGGCTACCGGATCCTGCGACATGAAACGAGTCTAGAGTGGCAGGGGTGAGAGGTTTTGGCAACTTAAGCCACACATAGCCCCAGAGCTTCCATAGAAGTAGCCTTAACAATCATCAAATTCACTTGGTAATCAAAAGATCCCATTATTCATGGAACCTGTTAGGTCGGGGTCTGGAAGGTTCACGTCAGTAACCTTACCTGGATGGCTTTTTGATACTTTACCGACCTTGTCCCTCGCCTCAGCCCTCACTTCTCGTGGGCTGTCTACCATTTAGGGGTAGGCACCTCTCATAGTTGCCTGACAAGAGGCTAGGCGAGTCTCGTATGGCTATGGCGGAGCGAAGATGGGGACACACGACTTTCTATGCTTACTAGTATATGGCTGATGAATGGAGGGCAATATTCCGAGTTGCTCTATCGGACAGTAAGTGAACCCATCCACATCTATCATATGGTCGGGCAAAATTACACTGACCCGTACAACCAGCTGGCGTCGTCTATTACTAACGACGAAAAGATATAATCTAGGGAAAAAATCAGAAGATATCGAGGTCACATGCCAGCAGATGCTCAGACATCTCGAGATCGGACTCGAATCGGAGAAAGCCTTAACGTCATTAGTGTACGAATCGATTAAAGCCCAAGGTCACTGCCGGGAAAGTGACTGACTGCAACGAGCACCCCAACATAACGTATATATCAAGCAAGAAGAAGTCGGTAACCTCTGTAGTAGAGAGTAGGGTTATGAAATCAAAAGTCGACAGTTAAACGGACCTCCCAAATCAGATTCTAGATAATCTCGAAACAGTACCGCAGCTCCTATTTCTTGGTGTTGCAAAGAAGGTCAGCATCTGGAAGTGATAGAATATGGACAAATTACAATCTGCTATAAGTCAAATTACACTGTTTAAACATCCGTATAAGCTGGCAACAAGGTGTCCGGGCTAAAGTAGACGAGAGAATAAGCGCTAGTCCTAAAGTGGACGCATCTCAAACAGTCAAAATGATGCCTGTGATAATCGCCTTTTTATAGCAGTGCAGAAGCGTACGATCGCACTAGCTGAAGTGTGCAAACGAAGTCGGGCTCGTTATGATTCACAAGTCTGTTGCACTGAGGGAAAATGCACATACTCAAAACTGTACGGATAAATTGTGTGCTTATTGGCTTTTGCTACAGATGGTTTATTAGACCTTATCCAGAGGGAAATCTCCAATGGCGGCTACCTATAAGCCCGATCACGCAGCCAATCCTTGATTACCCAAAACTCCATCACTCCTCACCAGTGAGATCAATCTGTATATCCCCGTTGGGCAATGTTATGACTTTATACGGCTGGGAGGTGATCGTGCATTTGGAACTAGGGTCAGTTTTCCTATCTGGTGGCTGAGTGTTCAATGAATGACAGGCTGGCGGGATGATGGATTGGCGCTCAAGTGAATCTGCGGAATATGGTCAGCCAGCCTCTCTGAGCAAGGATCTTGGTTAATAACATGCCACGTGAAGCGTAGTGGAAGTCGAAAACAGCAATCTTCTGCTTGTTCGTGAGTCTTATGCTCTCGAAATCACCGATATAATCCATAGGTGCCGGGAAGGTCTTGTAACTGCTCTATGTCAGTTTTGCATCTGTGCGGGCAGGGAAGCCTTACAGTGTCCTATGTGTCACGCCCTGACAGCTTTTGCTTAGCGCCTTCTGCGCGACACATGGGGAGCTTGATCCAGGAAGAGGCCTCAGCTTTGAATCCTTGAAGCAGCACCATTCAACGTTTGCTAACGCTTTGAAGTTGAAGATGCAAACCCCGAAACCATTGAGGAAGATATGGAGCGTGTTAAGTGCATGGGAACGGTTCAGATTGTTGCGAAGATTGGCAAAGCCGAACTGATCATGAGAAAATATTTACTGGTCTGCACGGTAGAGAAAACAGGAGCCTCGACCTGGTCTGGTCTACTGGTATGTCGATATGAGACTTGGTCGCAATACTCATTCCTGCCTAAATCGGACTTACGGATGCATACTGAGTAGAAGTGCGATCCGTCGACATAAATGTAGAGGACCAGCATATCGGTTCCAGGCTTAAAAGGAAAGTTCGGACAAATCCTGTATGAGATCGAGTATTTGTTTTCGGTTTGTGCTTCGACGTAGCGGCAAACAGTAGGAACGTTGTATTGCGCGTGCTCAACTTCGAGATATGCATCATACTCATCAGCATTCTTGTCTTCAATGACTATGCTCACTGAAAGTTCTGGGAGCTCCTTGATGATAGCTATTGATCTGAAGGTTGTCCTGGAGTCTTGTAGATGAAGGTGTGAGAGAAGTTGTAGGGTAGATGCGGCATAAATGCACCGCGATGTTTGAACTTGAGCGACGAGACGTTAGAAACGGAGGAATCGAGCGGCGTGGATTGTGATAGGTCTTTTGATACGCAGCGGGTTTTGCAATGTCAAAGTGTGAGCGAAGCCCGGCGCCCTCTTTGAATGCGCACACTAAGTACCATGTAGCGAGAAAATTCCTACGCCGCTAGTCATTCTACCTTAGCTATGCTTAAAATCAAGGGAAAATGAAGCCATATCACTTCTTATAAACGTGGGTTGGCCAACCCACGTTTATTTTGTATGAGACTTTAGCACAGCGCTCTCAGTTTAACCCCTAGTAACTAATGACTAATAAATCAACTCTAGTAGCAACTAAGTCATTATGACGATCACAATTACGGATCCTAATTTGCAATCTGAACCATGCAGTGCAATTCATCCCTACGTTCTTCTCTCAAAATACCGCTCTTCCGTATGTCATGTTTGTGGGATCGCCTCTGTCGCCGATGAGGTCACTAGTTATTTGAAAACATGACATCGCGATATGGAGCTAGAGCATCGACAGGACCTAGTAGAGTAGATAAACCAGATCCCAAATATTTTACGCAGTCAGGACGAACTACGTGATTGACAGTACCCAACAGCTATAATTGAACCCATTCTGTACCTTGCGCCACCAAAGCCAGACGGTTTGAAATTACGTGCGTGCGGCCACATTGTCCGTCGTATTTAGAAGATCTAAAAGCATTGCGCTGACGAGCGTCAATGGACGACAAGGTTGGAAATCGATCGACTGATCGACTTGATCGATTCGATTGATCGATTCGATTTCGATTTCGATCAATCGATCCAGCTGGTCAATTGATATCGATCGATATCGTATCGATCAAACCTCCGGTCGATCGTTGAGGAAAACTGCTCGATCGGTGTCATATCGATCAAACCTCTAATCGATCTATACGATCGCCGATTGCCAACTTATATCTAAAGTGTCCTGGGTAGCTTGCCAACCAGCCGGCGTCATACGCGACAAACTTTGTAGATTCCTAGTATTTATTTCCTGGATTGAATTTGATGTGTTGAGCTGAAAGGGACATATACAATCACTTTCACCTAATTTTATCAGTGGGCGTGATGAGGAAGGTTAATATTGTGTTAGATCAGAAGTGCATTTTCTAACCTTATACGTGACTCATAACTCAATACCGCCACAACCTTTTCATTGCTCCCAAACCTTCACCCAGCGCACTTGACAACAGAGCGAGCCAAATACGCCTTGTCCACGCAACCTTCGATTGACAGATAAAATTGATGAATTGGTAGACACATGCATCCCGTCTTTAACCATAGCCAGATGGCAAGGTGCACATTGTCGTTGAATCATGGTTACAATAATATCCTCCCTAACAATAATGCTGACTTTCTTGCATTGTATGTAATACTCGAGGCAGACAATGTATATCGACCGCTGCACAAAGAACTTACCGGAGTAAGTCAAGGGACAGGACCAAAACTCTCTGGCTCTATTGGCCACAACCAGTTCCCCACCGAGTTCTCCAACGCCAAAACGGAGTTGGTTGAAGGATGCATTGCTCATGGCGAAATGTAAAAAGAACAGAAAATCTTTGATGCCAATGATAATGTGTGACGTAATTGGAGAAAGCAGGAAGAAGGCTATGACTTGGTTTTCAGGGTGGGACGCCCTGCCTGAAGCTAGGGGCAGCAACACGCTGCTGGCTCCCTGAGGCCCGGCTATAAATAAGACCACCGCCATATTTACAAGAGACGCCAGATAAAACATTATCAACATCCTTCTCACACATCATCTGGCATACGGTTTATCCGATCAACGTGAAATCAATTCAACCCATCATGCCCTCCCACGATGCCATGGCGACATATAGACTCAAGCAAGCCAAGTAAGCAAGAGAGTCGCTATTTATTTGACTCAGTTCAAATTCACTAACTCGAACCGCTCCCTTGAGCAGAACCTTGATTTGCCAAAGTCAGCCTACAACCAGATTCCTAGTCGGTGGATCCGCATATAACGTTCCATCGAAGCTTCTCGTTGATGGTTCTACGGACTTCAAGCCATTATTTGAAGAAACAACAAAGAAGTCGATTGATCGCGAAGTGGTATTAGCAGATTGTAGTGAGGAGACCTTTGAGCGTCTGTTGCAAGCCCTCATTACCGCTGATTATCACGAGGCTGTGCCAAAGGAGATCCCGCCAACAGAAACGACAGCCCATGATTTGCTGCAAAATGATATCCTTCAAAAGAGCCGCGCTCTCCCGGCTTCGGAACCTAGTCTTGTTGCTCAGGTGCCTCAACCCCCTCTGGTTAAAGAAGAGGGTGACTGTCGCGAGGGTTGGAGTATCCACAAGGCAGACTATGAGGTAACTATTCCCCATACACTCCCATATTCCATCAAGTCGTATAAGACGGCGTGGGAGGCTTCTGGTAATACGCTACAGCCATATTCGCTTGACGAATGCAAGCACGGACTCAAGGCTCAAGTCATTGACACCTTTTTCTCACTACCTTGGAGCTCACGTTGCCCTAGCGGCACAGACTGGAAACCTAAAAAAGATCGAGGCCTCGGAAAGTCGTTTCTTCCCGTGTTCATGAGTCATTTTGAACTGTTCAAGATTGCAAATGAACTAGGATTCGAACTTATAAGCAAAATATCTCTTCATCGCCTTAAAGCCACATTGGCGGCTTACACGGTGCACGAGGCAGCATTTCCTGATTTGGTCCAACTGGTTCGTGAAGTATACAGGAACACGAAACCTAGAAACCCGGCGCGAACCCTTATTTTGGACTTCATTGCTTGTTTTTACGAACACATATGCGATAATGTCGGCTTTGTCTTGGCGCTGAGAGAGGTGGATGATCTTTTACTAGATGTTAACTGTTTCGTGAAAAAGCGATGTGTTTCCTCAGGTTCCTTGGTCCGGAAAAGGCAAAGAACCCATTAAAAAGTCTTCTGAAGTACTCTTTTACCAAGAACTTCGCCCTTCTGCTATGAAGGGACCGGTCGGGAGGGCAAACTGGAATGTGTCATGGAAACCTGTTGATTCGATGGAGCAGTTCGCACGTGTCTGAATAGCTAGTATTTTCGAGGTAGGGCGCGCGATTTGCATCAGCAAGAGGAGTGTCAGCGTTTAGTATACAGTTTAGCATAGTTGAGGCTCGCCTGTTAGCAACGGATTATTCTCTAAGTTAGTTTTTTATTTTCTTTTAGCCAATAATCGTATTGCTATAATGTATTAATGAAACCCAATTATCATATATTGGCTTCTATCTAATGTCACTGTTGAGTGAATTCTAACAAGAGATATTTGATTACATACAATAAGGATGCTTAAGAAGTAGTCAGATCTGATTTAACACCGTCCGGTGTTACCACTTCACTTGACAGCAAGATTGATTGAGGAAGAGGCGAAAGTACCTTGAGGTCGCACGCCTAGAAATGCGTAGACTTGACAACCAGGATTGCGACTACAACCGATGGGCAAGCAGTGCGTTGACCAAGGGGTCCGGCCCGATCAATGGGCGTCTGAAGTTGACAAAATCTACAAGGGCATACTGTATGGAAAGAAAGGACAACCTCGCCAGAATGCATTCTCATACAAACCCGTGCCACCACATGACGGGCTATCAGAGGGTTGGGAAGACCTCCGCTAATTGTGCAATAAACTGAAAGAGCTTTCGTTACTCTTTCTCAAAGCCTTTGATGTTACCGTTCCGATCACGGGTCTGATGGTTACATTAAAGTCGCGGATAAGGATGATAATGCAGGCGATGAATTCTTGCCAGCATTTATCGACTTCAAGACTAATACCGAGATGAGAGATCGCATTGACTCCTTTATTTAGGTTCGATGAGTGGCTTACGCTTTACCAGATGGTAGTCGCCAAGCCGCACCTGGCTTCGAATGAGAGGCGATGCCTATCAAGGCGTGAAATTCCATCGTACGAGTTTTACTATTCGAACCCTCGAGCTGTCATTGCAAAGAACTGCTGATTTACATGTAGAGGGGGTGACAGAGAAGGAAACCATCGTTCTCGACTGCGAATGGCTGGAGGACCAGCGATCAAATGGAATATCATATCAAGTTGAAGAGGCTGACTAAGTTAGTAGCTGTAGCATGAGGTCAGTTTGTAAAATATAGGGTACGGAAGCCTCCAACCGTGTTAATGTCACGATTGCGCGTGTATACCTTGCCTAAACAGTGATCGTTGACGGTTCTACCTACCAGTCGTCACTTAGCATCACTGTATCTACAGCATATTGTATACCTTTCCGAATGAGCATTCTCTTTGCGTTGCTTTTCTATGTACTAATCAGTACAGTAACACTTCCTTTTGTCGTTGCGAGGAAGATGCATTAATCTCAAAATGTATTGATCCCTTCTTGAGGCGTCCCTTGATTGTAATCACGAACACATTGAAGCGTTCTATCAAGGCCTCAAGAATAGGAAGGAACGGTACATGCCACCCTTATGAGGGTCGAAAAGTATAAAAACCAAAGGCACTCTACTGATTGAGCGGGACGAAAAAGAGGTGCGCTTCTCCTTTCCCAGTAGTACAACAGTATCCATTGATATGTAGTCGTGTCGTAACGGAAATGGATTTTCTTCTCCAGCAGTGTTCTGGTGGCCCACGCCACGACGCTCAAAGCAACCTAGACAGAGGTAAGCTATGTATGAAGGTGAGGGGTATGTTTCCTATGCCATGTGGAAACTTGCAAGATGTTAACAGGCCTCACTGATGCTAGCTGATTTCCGAACAAGGCAGGTACCAGCGTCAGAACGAAAGAAGATTGCCCAAGTGGCTGCCTGCTTGCGCTCCTGATCCCATTATGATGTATTCTCTCATGTCATAATGCCCGATTCATTCACATGCGCGGATGGGCACGTCGGCGTTGCCTTTCTTCTGTTTTCCACGTCACTCTAAGTACTTAAAAGAGATACCTCTGCTGCATCTTACTCATCTCAAAAGTCATGAACAATGCAAGTGTTGCATCTTGTTCTTGCCTCCTTGCCTTTCCTTCTTGTTATTCATTTTGTTGTCTTCAGTGGTCAGGGTCAGCATGTTTGACTTACGAACGGGTATGTAGCCCCTAGGTCCAAGATTTCATTTTCAAAAAAGCGTACGAACTGGCTAATGATATGCTCGCCCCCGCAGTCAGTAGCCTGATCTTCGGTGGTCCTGGCACACAAGAAACCTTGAGCGAGCTTCCTCATGGTCAACTCCACCTCATCCGACCTTTATCGATCAAGTGCTACTCTCAACTCATATTCAGAGACTCAGCAATCTGCGTTCGCCCTGGCAGTCAGAGATTCCAACATCGACTTATTGTCCAAGGTGTCTTCGAGGAAGGCGGAGCGCAACTTCTTGCTGAGGATGAAGGCGAAGCTATCTTGGAGAGAGGCGAGAAAACCTTCCTCCTAGATGATTCGCTAAAATTCTTCTTCGAAATTTGTGGGAGCGGTGATAGGGTCCTCACTTGGAAGGATTCTACGAGTAGAGCTGGCGACGCATTTCAATTTATTTGCGACTCTTCTATTGCAACTAAGCAGGTACAGCAGTTTGTGCGAGTTGTTCAAGGATGTCAATACGAGCACAAATATCGAAAGCCAGCTCCTACTGCTACAGCATCCGACCTAGCACAGTTCGAGTTCGAACAGGTGGATATATTGTCATTTGATGACCTTATTCAAAGACTTACGGAGGCTCGCCACGTCAGTTCCGTTGATGACATGATGGATGAAAGTGCTACCAACTACATGACGAAACAGAAGCCTGTCATCGTTCCCGAAGCGGAGGGCTGTGGACCAGAAGATCTGCAGGTAAACGTTCATGTAACAGCTGAACTTCACGTATTCGTCCCTCGGTACCATCACTTTGCTCTTGTCGACAATTCTGTCATCGCCCAGGTATCAGAGATTGGGAAGGGGAGGTACTGGCTTCAGATTGAAGCGAGGAACAAGACATACCTGGGAACTCAAGTTGTTGTGGCCTTGAACCCTGTCTTCGATTTCGAATGTCTCTCTTTTATCTTCAATCATTCCAGTAGCGATGACCATTTGCAGTCTTGGCTCCTTAGAGTCGAGGATCGATCGACCCTAAAAATGTTTCAGAAGGTCGTCATGAGGGCGATCCAGGAAGAGCCCAAAAAGACCCAATGGGCACAGATACAGAGCGGGGAGTCTCAGTATGCTCTCGACACTCTTGATGATCTAACTTTGGAAGTTGTCTCTTATTCTGAAGAAGAACAAGAGCAAGAAGAAGGAGAAGAAGTAGAAGAAGTAGTAGAAGACGAGGAGGAGGAGGAGGAGGAGGAGGAGGAGGAAGGAGAATGCAATGGCGATGAAGAATCTGACAGCAGCATTTGCAAGGACGCCGATGGCGAATGCAACTCTCAGCTGGCAGTTGGGTACAAGCACGACCGCTCTTTTGTCGTTCGTGGCTCCAAGATTGGCGTTTTTAGGCACCTGCCGGACAATCGCCTTCAGTTCGCTACCAATATTTCCAAGGTCCAAACACTTGCCGGGAAGCTCATGAAGCCTAACAAGGTTCTGCTGCACAACGAAGACCGTCACCTCATCTTGCAAGATGAGATCCATCCTAATACGCTTCACCGTATGGATCTGGAACATGGCAAGATAATCGACGAATGGAAGATCCACGATGACGATCCTGTTGTTGCGTTTGCGCCCGAGAACAAATTTGCGCAAATGACATCTGAGCAGACCTTCCTGGGGATCTCAAACAACTCCCTCTATCGTGTTGATCCTCGGCTGCCTGGCAACAAAATTGTTGATGCTGAGAAGCAGCAATATGTCTCTCGAACTAATTTCTCCGCTCTCGCAACCACTGAAAAGGGTTATATCGCTGTCGCTAGCAACAAGGGCGACATACGGCTTTTCGATCGCCTTGGGATCCGAGCCAAGACCCAGCTACCTGCTCTTGGAGACCCGATCACTGGCATCGATGTTACTGCCAATGGTCGGTGGGTCTTGTGTACTACGAAGAATTACCTTCTACTTGTTGATGTTCGACAAAAGTCTGGACCGAACGAGTCCAAACTAGGTTTTGAGAAATCATTCTGTGCGACCGACAAACCTCAGCCTAGACGACTGGCACTTACCCCCGAGCATGTGGCTCAGTTCTACCGCGAAACCGGCAAGCCTATCGACTTTACTCCCGCCAAGTTCAATACTGACCAGCAAGCCGAGGAAACAAGTATCATTACCGCTACTGGTCCATACATCATCGAGTGGAACTTGAAGCGTATCCTTAAAGGATCGAAGATTGCTTACAAAATAAAGCGTTACGCGGAAGATGTCAAAGCCGAGGACTTCAAATATGGATCTGACAAGGCTGTCATTGTCGCGTTACCCAATGAAGTAGATATAGCGGCATTACAGAGCCTTCAAAAACCAACCCAGGAGAGTATTGTTGGTGGCTTTCGACTCAGCGATAGTCGGAAAGCGTCGAGGGGCATTGTTGGTCTGGAACACGGAAATTGCAAGTTGGGCAAGAGCGATATTGTCAATTCTCCATACTAAGGGTTTACTAAATCGATCTCGGAAGAATTCTTTAATAGGTAGGCCATCTAGAGATTAAACCAGCTAATTAGTTATTGAACTGTAAATCCAAATATCTATGACGATGCCTTTGTTGAATTCGGCCAATTTGAGAATAAGAAATTACATGTGAGATTTATTTGAGATTCATTTAAGTTTATAACGGATGATCGTTATGAGTATCGTCTATCGACCATCCTTCTCGCCTTGATAGCCCGTATATGCCTATATATCTATATTCTCCCCTGAACTATTGACATGAGGATCCTTTTTGTTTTGTTAGGTTGACCTGTAATTAGCTGGTTGATCCGTACTGGTCCCATTCTTTATCGTGGAAGCCATCGTGACCAATGCCATGTTTGATCGGTCGCCGCTCTTATTGATCGGATTAAAAAAGTCCTTTCTCTTTCAAGCCATTCACAAGCCTCGTACGTTGTAAATATTAATCGATTACAGAAAGGAAAGGTAAGCATGCTACAGAATACTTCTGCAAAATTTATCTGGGGCTACATAGGGTAAGCTATCATAATCCGTTCGCCATCCGACCCTCAGTGCAAAGTGGATATCATGTGCTGTGAGTAGAGACAAAGCTTAGTGAATTCAAACACTTACACGACAAAGCAGAATGCAAGTCTCTAATCACATACAGTGGACCACAAATCAAAAGAATACAAAGCAGTATGTCTCCAAATTGAATTTGGGCGTGTAATCGAACGTGTCAATGCTATGTACAAGAAGTAAATGTAAAATCAAACAGATACCAACCTTTTACTGTACTGTGTGCTCTGTATCATTCTATTGGTTTTCATAACATTCGTCATGAGTAATAAGGGCCCCTTCCCTCCCCCCGTCCGCCAAGCATCTATCTATCCGCTAGAACGGTGATTTTCTATTGTGATCATCATGGCATATAAGACCTAAGGCATGCGAAGCCATTTACTGGGCAGCGACCTTTTTTCCAGATACAAACAGGATATTCTCGACCTTCATGTTGAGCTCCTTAGTGGAACCGAGACCCCTGGGGCACTCGGGCTGGTTGCTGACGGCAAGGTTGAGATGGCACTTCTCATTCACACCGTACTTACAGACAGGGTCGTTGATGTTGTAGAGCACATAGTTCTGGGCGACCCAGCTTTCGGGCTCGCTGAGGCAAGAGGCGACGTAGTCCATGGAGTTGGCGGCAGCGAGTGGAAGCTTGCCGTTGTCTAGCATGTCCGTGCATTTGGAGGCGTGGACGTACTCATAGTTCATGGCGATGCCACCGCCCTGCTGGGGATCTTCGGAGGCAGACTTTCCGAAGCCAAGGTAGTTCCAGGCATCGTAGGAGATGTCGTAAGCACCGCCGGAGGAGTCAATCTTGAGGAGGTAAGCGGAGCGACCCTCGTAGGAGACCTTGACGCAGATGTTGTTGCAGTCGACGGAGCCGGGCCAGTAGGCAACGCGGTTGGTGTCGATCTTGCAACCGAGAACTCCAATGCTGCTGGAGTACTGGTCGTGGGGAGTGATGCTAGCAGACCCGGTCTCACCACGGGGCAGTGGCCCGGCAGAAACTAGGGCAGCAGTAGCAGCAATGATGGTGCTGAACTGGGCGAACATTTTTGCGTTTTTGTTCATCAAGAAATAAAAAGGCTAAAAAGGTTTTCAAACGTATCTATACACTTGTAGTTGAAGCTATGATTCGGAGAAACCTCGACTTGATATATCTCAACGCACAGCGGAGATGAATAATGAGTGGACAAGTATGTTGCAAGGTAAGGACTGATCTCAGGTCTGGGTCTGGAGCGAATGGCATCCGCGTAAATAGAAAAGAGAGTACTGCGGTGTGGAGGGAAAGAGTTTGCATTTTCTGGGGAGGCTCTAGGCTTTATATACACGGAGACGGGTGGGAGGTAGAGTCCTATCTATGTTCATTTCAGGGAGTTAAACTCACTGCAGGGACGGGTGAGACAGAGCCTGCATTTGTATGTGTCATGAGTCAAGAGTTAGTCCAGGAAGGAACCTTGGCAGCAAGTCCGGAGGAGGCAAATCACTATCATCTGGCAGTCACATTGAGACCCCGGCTGTTGACGCGAATGGATATTGGAGGCTGTAGGGGGACCTATTTGCAGCCAGCCAGTCTCTGCTCGGTGCAACGCTCCTCTCACTAGGTCAGAATCTTCCGACAGAGGCGCTGGCCTGATGAGGCATTGGAAAGAGGCTTTCAAGTATCTATCATTGACTTCGTCAATGATATAAATAAGCGAGGCCAAAACATACACTATCTGTTCCTAGCTGCCAGGCCAGGATCGTACGAATGTGAATAGCTGGGTCAATTAGATAGAGGGTTTTACCAAGCTATAAGGGCCAAAGAGATTCCATTAGATATTGAAAGAAGACTCGAAGGGTAGTTCCTAATCTCACCTTAACCTTGGTAGGTTGTTGCATTTGAATCGACTCGTAAAACTCCCCAACGGATTTCTGGAGTCAGGGAGGTCTCGAAGCTCGGAGGGAGTAATATAATGCCATTCCTCAGAAGCCAAGCCGGCAAAATTATCCTTATTAGGTTCTGGATGCTCTGGAATATACCCAGAATCCCACGAGCATCGATTTTGAGAGAATAGCTATACTTTGACTTACATGCTCGGACCATTATTTCTTGCGATATGTCGTACTATGCACGGCATCTAGTTCGTCTTGCTTGTTCTGTTCGTGTCTAATTTGCGACTCCTCTATGTTTGTTTGGATAAACGGGTTTTGTGCCTGCCGCTATGGACGTACAATATAAGGCACAGTGAGTTCTTGTCTCAGGATATCCAGCCTTTGGCGGTCTCTAGTGGCCTGTTCAATGGAACTTCTCGGACTTTTCTTCGTGTTTCTCCTCGCCTCCTCGTCCATGTGTCGCTGCTCGGCTGGACCTGCATGGCGTGGTTAGGATAGCTACTGTCCACACAGAGACAGGGCAGACGAGCTGCATGCTTCAATGGTTGAACACACAGCAGCATGGAGTGAAGCGGGCGAAATTTTAGCCGTAGAACAGCGTAGAGTAGTCGTGCGTGTGTAGGTCGATCTAGGAATGGCATCGCCTACAACCCGGTTCATTCGCATAAGAAAGCAAGACGAGCAAACGAACAGAGACCAGCCAGTGATCGAGTACGAATAGAATGTATGAACTTAGACGTAGACCCGAAATAGCGCCTCGTCCGTCTTGGCCCCACGAAACAGGATTACTAGCTAGCCGCAACGTTTCATGCGAACGATGCATAGTATCAACTGCCTAACCGCTGCTTTCTTGGTTACAGAATGATCAGGGCTTTGATCAATCCAATAGTTCAGAAAGGTGATCAATGTGGATTCCAGAAGGGCAAGTCTCGTCTCTAACGATGAGGCATTTAAGATGGCGCTGGATGCCTACAATCCTGTGAACTACGTCATTAATGTAGGAAGACGTATTTATGTGTATTCTTGAGAGTTAGGGAATAGACTGAGGAAAAAGAGCTTACCTAGTTCGGTCGAAATGTCAAATATAACTGCTGAGACTTGAAATCCGGAAATAGTCAACCTGGGTGATTTAAAACGCATTATGGCCATCATTGGAACTCAGTGTATTTTTAACAATATGGAGAGAGTATACTGCACAGTACTAATAGGTATGGTCTTATCTTCTGTCCTCCAGCTAAGCAGTCTATTCATTCAGAGTCAGTCAGTCTTTCTCTCAGCCACTCCGATCATGCGTTTCACTTTGCTCTTCGCCCTTGGTACCGCCGCCGTCGCCAATGCCGTTGAATCGCGAAACGTTCTCTATTATGACCAGTATGTTCATCTCGTCTTGGTGGATAACCTGCTCGTGAACTGATGACCGAGCAGATGGCATACTGCTCATTTGCCGCCCCGCTCTTTGACTGGCACCGTCACCCACGTCGTCATGTCGTTTGCCAACTCGTCCCTTTTCGTAGCTCAGCCTGCAGGCGAGTACGAGCCTTTTCAGCCACTCAACCAGGTTCGTCGTCTTTTCGACCATGAAGTGAAGGTCTGTCTAGCCATAGGTGGCTGGGGCGACAATGCTGGATTTGATGAGGGCGTCAAGTCGGGTGCGAGCCGCGAGAGACTCGCCGGAAACATTGCTACTACCATCAACAGTCTCGGTTTCGACTGTGTTGGTTTGTGTTCCGATAAATAATCCTGTCAACTGACTGACCAATTCACATAGATATCGACTGGGAATATCCAGGTGGTAATGGCCAGGATTATAAGCAAGTCCCGAACTCCAGAAAGACATACCAGATCCAGGCCTTCCCTAAGCTTCTCAGGGAGATAAAGAAGTTTATCGGAAACAAGGAGCTTTCAATCGCTGTTCCAGGCCTTGAGCGTGATATGGCCGCCTATATTACTGGCGAAATTCCTCATATCGACGAGTCTGTTGATTTCGTCAATGTACATTCTTACCCTTGTTACACTTCCTCGAAAGCCAAAGTGGTCTGCTAATTTTATAAGGTTATGGCCTACGATCTCATGAACCGCCGAGACCATTCCACCACCCATCACGTCTCGATCGAGGGTGCTGTATCTGCTATCGACAAATACATCTCACTCGGCTTCCCTGTCTCCAAGCTGGTTGTTGGAATTCCCTTCTACGCTAAGTGGTTCACTACCAAAAAGGGCTATATCTGCAATCGGCCTATAGGCTGCCCTACTGAACTCCTCGAGAACCTTGAAGATGGCAGTGATACCGGCAAGTCTGGTTCTATAACCTTTGAAGCAGCCAGCTTCGCTGCGCCACCTACCAAACTTACGACCACTCCCGATGATACTTGCGGTGTGGGTACAACTTTCAAGTGTACTGACGGCTCTTGCTGTGGAGCTTCCGGGTGGTGGTGAGTACCCATCGTTAATGACTGAGATTGTGACTGATAGGTTATAGTGGCTCAACCCAAGCTCACTGTGGCGCTGGTTGCCAGTTCCCCTATGGAAAATGCGATGATGTTGATATTTCGAGTTCATTCCACAAGGCTCTCAAAAATGGTTACACTGATACTGAGAACGGCGCACAGTGGTACTGGGATGCCGAAACGCACATCTTTTGGTCGTGGGATACTCCAGAACTTATACTCAAGAAGATTTCCTTTCTGGCTGATACCCGGGGGGTCAAGAGTGTTATGGCCTGGGCTCTTGCGTTGGACAGTAACGATTGGAGCCATCTTAAGGCCATGCAGAAGGGCTTCGTTGGTGCCAATGCTTGAATCGTTCAGCAATTGACTTGTACACTTTGCGCCTCATTCGCTGAATCAAGCTATTTCCAATGTCATCCCCCATCGTTAGCTAGTTATTTGTTAATAAATCTTTCGATCTACCAATAGATAATCAGATCCATAGCCATACCCTAAGCCGATCTCTTGTGATATGATGAATTTACATACAGTAGTGGCAAAGCTTGATCATGACTGCCAGTACCAGGCCACTAACTCATGTCATACCCCCAGTCTCTCAATTGAATTGGCAGAGGTGCTAGTCTCTGGTGCACAACAGGACAGGGCTTCTTTCTTAGAACCTGACCGATTAAAAATCGAAGACTTGACTCCCTGCAAAGGGGCACCCTTGTTTAGTATTCCTTGTTTCAGCCCCCGAACCGGCTAGGCCAATAGTCACACCCATGGAGAGATGATGTTTTGTATCGGCGCATCTTCAGATGCGGTTAGAAAGGTCATGGTTTGAAATCGGTCGGTCTAAGGATTAGATATTTCTAACCTCGGACTAGGTTGGAACCAGTCGCTTTTCTAAGTCTTTCAACAAGTTCCCTGTGCTAACGGGAATATTATGGGTATCTGTGCAATTAAACCGATATTTGCCGCGATTTTTGATTTACATCGGATAAAAAGTTAATTTGTTCTGACGCGTCAGGCAGCTATTCAAGTAAGGGTCCTGTACTTAGAACTCCAAGTCGCCGTTATAATTACAGGCTTCAGCTCGAGGTGACCAAACGCCTGCAACGCGTATGAACGCCACCGGTCTGCTGACAGCGGTGTCAGGTGCGCTATCAAAGGTTCCGCTTGCCAATATTTTGTCGAAGAACGGCGAAGACTGGGATGGCAACCGAGAGGACAAGGCCCTCTATATGGCGCTACCCAGGCAAATCTGATGAGCAACTGGATGCGCTCTACTGGGCGTCAAGAACTATTTGGCGGCGCACGTACCGATATTCCTATCGGCATGTCAGGCTTACCTGCCTTGGCCGGTCGGACGCCCCGCCCTGGATTTTACAAGGGGGAGTCACATTTCAGCTATACTGCGGCCATCACTGCATCCCCTTCGCTACTACCCATGCCTCCCTCCAAGTATAAGTACTTCATGTCGTTTCTCGCCTCTCGTTTCGCTGAGACTGTTTCCC
>PVPY01000144.1:0-52296 GCA_002982035.1 Fusarium algeriense
GAAGTATATATATGCCCATACAAACTCAGAGGCTGCGCATATCGAGGAAACTTTATATCGACTGGGAATATGCTTGGAGTTGAGGACGTGCGACGTAGTCAATTGGCTTTGTTGCAACTGTAACGTCGTAATGAAACATTCGGTTGATGCCCAGCCATGAGTGAACGCGCATAGAACATCAAACCTCGTATTGAAATGACGATCTTCCGAGTTCCGTCGCGCCTAAACTCGCTAGAGATCATCTTTAATACCGTACAAATCAAATATCATGACTCGACCGAGACACTTTCGCTCGACGTCATTACATTCCCATCAAAGCGTCCAGCCATGACATCACTGACTAGAACCTCGGCCCACGAATTCTCCACCTAATATGGTCAAGTAGGCATGATAAGAATAGTAGCTATTTATATCACAGGACCCTGGATCGACTGAACTCTAAAGGCCTGGGCCCTTCTGGATTTAATTGAGATTATGCACTTGACTGGGAAAAGGCTGTTAGAAACAGCCTGAATAAGGGTTGATCTAGCGACGGAAAGGAAGCGTCGTGCATTTGCAAGTGCCGAGTTCCGGACGGCACATAGAATACGAGATTTGGGGATCGTGACCCTCAATTCCCCACAAACAACGAGACTTGAGGGCGGATTTGCGAGGGGATCGGCGAAATGAGGCGATCGGCAGTGCGCTCGAGCTTTTATTTATATGACGACCATCGCAATACAAAAAGGCGGTGCTGCCTCCAATAAGTTCATATATCATCTCAACAACAACTCAATCTCACAACAACACAACCTTACTATAATTCCTATCTCAACACTACCTACACAAAACACCTAATCCTTCACAAACCGCCAAAATGAAGTTCTTCACCACCGCTCTTTTCTCCGCTGCCGTCGTCTCGGCTACCTACCCTGTCTACGAAGTCAAGCACTTCACCGCCAGCTGCGTCCCTCACAGCACCTTCTGCAAGTTCGTACTCATCTGCTCTCCCTCAATCCTAAACAATTCCTAACATAATATCTAGCTATGACTTCGATGTGATCCAGCCCGGAACCATGGAGACCTGGAAGAACCCTGTCCACTGTTCCGCCCACGTCCAGTCCGCCAACTACCTCCTCCCCGACGTCAAGAACGCCGAGTGCCGCGATTCTTCCCGCACTTTCTCCGTCAAGCGCAGCAAGAAAGGTCTTACCCTCTCTGTCTCCCAGCCTGTCTCCGCCATCAGCCACACTGTTGGAAAGCACTTCATTCCCAAGAAGGAGCTCTGGCAATCCAAGACTCCCAACGCTGAGATCCAGAAATACAAGGGCCCCAAGAACTTCAAGCTCTACTAGATTGAGCATCTGGGGGAAATTTAGTGTTGTAGCTCAGTCGCGTGGCTGAAAAGGGGTTGAGAAAGTTGGAGTTTCGAACTCGCAGGGGTGTATTTGTATTCAAAAAGGTATTTTAGTCTTGATTTTTAGGTAGATATTTGAACATGTATCTTTTTATTCTCACTATCAGTTCCCCCATATGTACCAGACTCTGGAACTAGATCCGGCATAGTCGCCCGTTCTGAGTCGGAACACCATCAACTTGATCCGTGACATACCACCGCTCACTTCCAACACCCTGCAGCGCATAGAAAAGACCACTTGGATCAACTTTATCCTTGATCACAAGAAGTCTCTTATACTTATCAGCGCCATAGAACGAGTGTTGAAAGTTGGGCTCTGTGACATCCGCTTCAGAAGCATACGCGCCACCACCAGGAGTCACCTCTCTCCAAGGTTTCATCGAAACGTTGGTCAATGTCTTACTCCTCTCAGCGACAACATCCCAAGAACTACCTTCGGGGTAGTCGATGACGGAGATTGCCCACATGGCAGCACCTCACCACGCATGGTTTACGGCATTGTCGGGGTAAGGTCCGGGGCCTCTGGTGATGCCGAAGCCAATGACCTGTCCACCCTTGTCGGAGAGGCTCTTGAGTGCCTTGAAAGTTTGGTTAAACTTTTCGGCATCTTCCAAGTTCTCACTAATAGTGGTTATTAGCAGGTTACATGGGCGTAAATATGAAGAACAGCACTTACGTAGGGAAGAGGCGGCCAGCTGTCTTTGTCTTGGCACCACCAACAACCTCTCGGGGGAAACCAGCTGCCCAAGCTCCATAGTAACTATCATGCTCCGACTCCGTAACATTAAACTCAATTCCCAGGTCCTTCCATGTCTTAAACAGAGGTGCAACCAGAGTTTTAAGTTCGGCGAGGGTATGATTGGGTGCAAACCAAGGGAAGAATGAGAACACCAATGCATCACCCTTTCCATGGGTGACAGCCCAGTATTCGTAGTTACAAGCAGCATTGAAAGTCGGGATGAGTTTCCAGTACGCTCTCACTGCAGTCCAAAAAGTGTCATATGAGACAGTATCGCTAGTCGAGAATGAGAAACTCATGACAGCAGCCTTGATCTTGGGGAAGACTTTGACAGTATATGAAGTCACGACGCCGAAGGTACTTCCGCCGCCACCACGAAGAGCCCAGAATAAATCGGTATTTTGGTGTTCGTTGGCAGTAACGAAGCGGCCATCGGCAGTGACAACTTCAATGCTGAGAACCTAAATCATGTTAGCTCAAGTCAAGCGTTATATTAGACTCTCGACTCACCTGATCAGCACCAATACCGTAGAGAGGCGACATAGGAGAATGTCCACCGCCGGCTAAGAAGCCACCAGCATAACCAACGCTCGTCCCTTCGCCACCGACAGCAGTAACCTCATACTTCTCGGCCGCTTCATAAAGTTCAGATCCAATGACTCTAGCTCCAACCTTTAGCGCAGGTCCGCTATATAACTTTGTCTTATAGCTCTTTAAGAACTGAATGCCCTTAAAGCGCTGCATCCATACCGATAAAGCACCGGCGCTAGCAAAACGACCGTTAAAATCATAGCCGGTGTTCTTGATGACAAGGCGCAAGTTCATGGAGCGCGCAAAGTTGACAGCCAACTGCAGGTAGGCAACGTTTTGCGCATCTAGAACATATGAAGGATAGCCGACGAGCGTGCATTTTCCTTTGACTTCTTCACCTGGCTGGCATGTGCGACCTTGATAGAGTGGCCACATGACAGAAGATGGGTCGGCGATGCTGAGCAATATTAGCTAGCTTTCTTGAGCAAGCTATAAAAGGACCTACTGTAGAGATGAGTTGCTCCATTGATCGACTACATGACTGCATCTCGCCTGGCCGTATACACCAAGGTTGCTGTAGCAAGGAGCTGCGATCGGTACAGTCTTGATCAAAGCGCCGCCAGAGATGAGATCAAACAGCCTCCAGACAGAACTCGAGGGCCAATTTCGATCACCAGGAAAAGTCTTGCATTTTTGTAGCGCATTGTAACTGATGCTTCTGCGCTTAGATGACCTATCGGGATAGAAGAGAGAGGCATGGGCGGAATCAATTTCGTCCAGTGCAGAAAGCGAGGATTCCGTCAATTGGAATGTTTCTTCGGAGAGGTAGTTTCCCTAAACATGTTCGCCGACTTCCTTGTTCTTGTTAGGAGCTGCTTGAACGGAGACAAGAAGGGTGAGCAGAATGCCCAAGACGCCTGAAGTAATCTGCATCATGATACTACACTGAGACCGAAGCAACGGGATGCAGTTTGTCAGAGGAGGGTGAGATAAGTCTGCAAGCCACCACATGAAACAGTGAGTTATATGTACACACAAAAGAACATTCATGCAAGCGAGAGTCACTAAACAATTGTGGTCCATCGTCCCATATGTCGTTACTGCACGCCCTGATATATATATCCAAGGGTCAACCAACAGCAGTAATGCATCCATTTCCAGACTTGTCAATTATGGCCGTCCGTCAAATTTAAGCATAAGCAGGGTATAATGGGTCCCTGAGCCCTGAAGATTGCCAGGACTCCTGCATCGGCTTAACGGGATGACTCCCTTCTCGATAGTTGTGTTAAACAATGTCACAATCTCCACGGATCGATTCCTCCGAGTGATAATTGCAGGGAAGGCGGTGATGTTTACTGGCTGTTATTATGAAAGGGGCCAGGAATTTCGTCCGCAATGGTAGGGCACCCGGATCGAATTATTTCGAGATGTGATAACTGAGGAATTAGATGTTCTCGATCGGTCTGGTCGTACCCAACTATTTCTGTAGGCCCCAAACATAACGCGCTTCGAGGACCAAGCTTATTCACAGCAGTCTTCAAGTACGAATACATAGGCTTTCCAACGAGCGATGTCCCCGATTCCTACGATGTAGAACCGGTCCTATTCTACAACTGGATCATGCAAGTCCTCTACAACCCAATCCTAGCGCTCGTCAAGTCATCAATCCTCTTCTTCCTCCTTCGATTAGGAGGTCATCCAAGGAGCATCAGATGGTCCATCTATGCGTTAAACACATTCAACATCGCGTTGATGATTGCAATTTTCGTTACAGTTATCTGTCAAACGATCCCAATCCCTGCCTTTTGGAATCATTCTATTACGCCGCAACAACAGATCGACGGGCCGATGTTTTATACCACGACAGCAATTATTACGATTATAACCGATTTTCTTGTACTGTTGATACCTTTCTGGGTATTCGTAGGACTGAAGATGCGCCTTGCTGCGAAAATAGGTCTGATCGTCGTATTTCTTTTGGGCGGTGTGTGAGTGTACACCCAGCGCTTGGTCTGCCATGGTTAATTCTTTAGGGTCACAATTGTCGCGATATTTCGTGTAATAGAGTTACAAAAGAAGTTTTAAAAGAAAGGATATGACTCGAGAAACTCCCTTGGCGATACATTGAGCAGCGTCGAGGTCAATTTGGCTATTATTGCTTGTTGCGGACCTGCGCTACGACCGTTATTCCACAAGATATTTTCTCGTCTCTTTTCAGGCGGAAGGACAGGTGAGACTGGGAATTACAACACGCCAAGTCGATATGGAAATGGTACTGCTGGTGTCGGGTCATTTCACCTCAAGGATATTCATCGCAGTAGGACGCAGACAGATTCGCGGGTATTCACCCAATGGAAGTGAAGAGGAGATCATGACATATAATGGGATTTTGAGAACGACCGCTGTAAGTTGAATAAGCCGCAAACATTGTGTTTATACTCTAGCTGACGCTGCATAGGTTGACATTAAATATGACAAAGCGCCTTCAGCAGATGGGAATACAGGGTCACAAACCTGAGCCTTAGGGGACCACGACGCGTCGTAAATAGTTTTTATAGATATTACAACAACTCGAATGTGTCTACCAATCATGAACTAGGCAGTTCCATCAACATCAGTGTCGGAACTTTTGTTGAGATAAGAGTGAGACAAGAGATAAGATGGATTAATAATGCTCGCGGTTTGCCCCCGCTTGATTAGCACGTAATCGGACTGTTTAGCACGCAAATCGCCGACTAATCAATCCATGACGATTGCGGGGACCCCAAGAATCTCAATCACTCTTTTCTTCCCTCTCTTATCATCACTCACTTGAGGATTTTAAACTTCCTCAGAAATTACAATGACGACTCAAGCTGATCCAGAGGCTCTTGTGAGAAGCAATGAGCAGACTCCGCTACTGGCAGACCAGCCTTCGCCGGAGACAAATGAAGCCGACAATGAGTCGGAAGCCGAGCCGGCCTCGGAGAAAAGGCCGAAGAGTTGGTATGCTTGGAGGATATTCTGGGCCGTGCTCGTGATAGTGGTATTAGCAGTATTTATCAAAGGCTGGATAGATGCGGATGAGACTGAGGTGAGTATACAGTTGTGTTGAGAAATGTATACTGACTTGTTTAGTTTGATCTCAAGAAAGCGCTGAAAAGGGCGCTCGGCGGAGGGCTGAGTGGCGCTGCGGCTATGGTCCTACAGGTTCTTCTTCTTATGGTAAATTACTTCCCGTCATTAATATGGATGAAGTTGAATTGACATGGAGGGCAGCCTCTACGGACAATCATGAACTATCAGTATCGCCACGGCACGTCTTTCACGGTTGCCACGAAAACTCTTTATACTGAGGGCGGTATTCGGCGATACTACCAAGGAATTGCCCCTGCATTGTTCCAAGGTCCTTATTTTGTTCCTTTTCCCAGTTCTCTAAGTTCTGACATGATACAGGCCCAATATCGAGATTTGGAGATACAGCAGCCAATGCCGGTATTCTTGCATTGCTTCAGTCAAACCCTTACCTGAAAAATCTTCCATCGCCTATCAAGACTATTTTTGCATCACTCTGGTAACTAGACTTCCACTACCCAAACCCCTCCCGTACTTACAATCTCCTCAGTGCCGCTACCTTCCGCATGATTCTCACTCCTATCGATACCTTAAAGACAACTCTTCAAGCTCAAGGTGCCCGTGGAACGGCCCTTCTGAGACGACGTATCAAAGCAAATGGAATCGGGAGTTTGTGGTGGGGAGCTTTTGCTACCGCTGCGGCTACTTTTGTCGGGCATTATCCGTGGTTTGCTACAGTAAGTCCTACTTGGGTAGGGAGAATGAGCTGCTAACAGGATGCAGTACAACTACTTGTCCGAGGTACTCACCGAGCCGCCAAGACATCCTCTGTTCTGGTGGCTGCTTCGTTTGGCGTTCATCGGATTCTGTGCTTCGATCGTTTCTGATTCCATCTCCAACTCATTGCGAGTTGTCAAGACCTATAGACAAGTCAACGACACCAAAGTATCATATGGTGGGGTCACCTGTTCCATGAGTCGAAATGCATATCCAAAACTAACAACATCGTGTTCTAGCGGAAGCTGCACGGGCTGTAGTCATCCAAGACGGTGTTATCGGCCTCCTTGGACGTGGACTCAAGACTCGTATCCTTGCCAACGGTCTTCAAGGCATTCTCTTTTCTATTCTCTGGAAGCTATTCCTTGATCTGTGAGTAATTCTGCAGTCGCATCATTTACCCGCTACTAACGTCCAGTTAGATGGGAGAAGAAGACCTAAATCCAGGAGACCTGACTGAAACCAAGAAGCCTTTTCGTCCCATTTATTAAGCACATAAACGGTTTACTAAGAATACAAGTTATGGGGCACTGAAGCCGGCTTCGGCTTGTCATTCGGGGTTTAGCATCATCGCAGCATCTATTCGCGTGTTGTTTTATTTACAGATAGCCCAATACTAAACAATAGAAATTTCCTCCAATACCTCAAGTCCAGCGCGCATCTTTTGTCGTTCTTTGTCAAAGTGCAACGGGTCGCTTGGATCATAATCTAATCGACAGACCTCACTAATGAGTCTATAACCTTTCCTTGTTGAACGTAGGACGTAAGGGCAGGCGGTGCCCATGAGAAGCCAGATCTCGCCACCCACCCCAGCACCACTTTGACACTTAATGCAACACCCATCATCTAGCATAGCGTCTTTGTATTCACAAGTAGAGGGCCCCTTGCCAAACACCTTTAAAGTATCGACCTTCATTGCTCGGACAACTAAAACAGTACTCTGACCACTTTCTGTACTCCCGCAAAATCGGATCGAATCCATGACATCTTCTCTCGCTTGAGCTTGGAGAGAAGGAAACAGCAATTCTCCTGAGTCTTTGGAGCGGGGAAAGTTTGAAAGAATGGGAGAAGTCCAGTCAGGTACCCAAGATGGTAACTGGCACACAGGTGGTTTTACAAATCGAAACGCATACAACAAGATGGTCAAATTTCTCTCGAAAAGAACTATCCGAACTGCGGTATCAATGAGAACTCGTGAAAGAGTATTGGAGTTGGCATAATTAGGCGTGATGTTGTATCCTGGATGAGTAAGTCCGAGTAAAGCAAAGATCTTATCTCGAGGGTCGGAAGCCATAGAAAGACGTGCATCCACCGCCAATTACTTCAAGTCCATGTTGCACTCCACCGGACCATTTTCCGAGGAACTCTTGAGAAGAAGTAAGAAGCGGGCCGCATGACAACTTTCCCGAGTTCGATGACGCCGCCGTGTTAGAGCTTGCATATCCCTTTGGATCTCGTTCTTTGGCTCAAGGAATAGGGCTCCCCCATAATGGAACCGAATGAATAAGCTCCAATGACAAATCCAATGGAGCCACGATAACTCGGAAAATTCAAGAGCATTTTCGTGATATAAAAAGATGACAATTTGAGAACAGGCAAGCTCCTGACGGATCCAAGTCCGGCGCCACCATGGACATTCCATCAAATCGTAGAAAGAATTCCAGCCTTTGACATAATCTACTATGTCTGTATTACTTGTCCTTACCGGAAAGAACCTCTGTATGCCTCGCTTGGGAAACCAAGAAAACGCATTTGGCCAAGGCTTCTCTTCGTTATCGGTAGTAAGACAAATAAATGTTTGTTTAGAATTCGAATAAATATCTCGCATAAATCCAACCTGGTGTGATCTCTCGGAATTATTGTGTTGATTGATGCATATCTGGTCGATCCAAAGGATGCAGTCATCTTCAGAATAATCTGTAGTACTCCAGAATGCAAGTGTTTCCCGAAGAGCGCAATGGAAATTAGCAAAGACATTAAAGTCTATCCCCTGTAAGAGAATAGTTCTGGTGTCTTTAGCGCTGCCTGCGCAATAGGATATTGTGTGGTATTTTCCACTGATATCTGCGAGCTTCTGCGGAGGAAGGAGGTTGCCATGAATTTGATCGCTCCCAGGGTCCTTGAATATATGGACCAATCTGATTTCATGTTGAAGAGGATCGGTATCGCGGTACGAATATTGGCTCAGGAACTGTTCATTTACTGGAGTTGCGAATATTTCTTTTGTTGGAAGCTCATCACTTGCCCTGGTGTTAGACATGGCTGCTGTTGATGTTCTGGCACATGAAAGGACATTTGAAAGGGCGTATATGACTTTCTTGCAATCTGATCTTTGCCGAGCCAGATGTGAGCCTGTGAGAGGGCAGTGCTGCTGCCTTGGAAATACGCCTCAGCGAAAGCCTACCGACAATTCACCACAACTTTACACAAGGTATGTAGTGGCAGGAAGGGGGATAAATTTGCAACAAAGCATGTAAAAACCATCAAATTGGTTCAGATATGATCCTGATGAACACCTTGTCCCACTTTCAAACATCTCACACTGTAAGCCTGTGTTGGTTGGGCACCAGAGTGCTGTCAGCCGTAGGACTTTGGGCTGCAATGTGGCGCCCTCATTATTGGCATTTTCAGTCAGGTAGTGGAATTGGTTATGTCATGTCCTTGAAGTACGCATCATCAAATACTCCGCTGACGAGAAGAATTGCTTGCCGCTTGTACAAGCCACCTTGCAAAATTTGAATATTGTATGGATTTACGGGCCGATGATTATTACCAAGACTAGAGCAGCTGCAAGTGTAGATTAGAGCTTTGAATTTTCATAGAAATGATTCCAAAGTCCTTAACTTAACTCTACCAAGAAACTTACCAACATCATTCTATGAGTTCACTGACCGATAGGACCAGATCCGAACCCTGCCATCGCCTGAGGCGGTAGCAAACTGACCGCCCTGGGGACCTGCAGCTACCCCAGTAACAGTATCTCTGTGTCCCATAATCAAAACCTTTGCCTTCCCTGTAGCAGTATCCCATAGCTGCACCGATTTATCTTTTGACCCAGAGATGACCCATTGTGCGTTAGGTGTGAATGCAACCGAGAAGACAGCGTCATTATGTCCCTTCAGTTCTCTGACGCAGGAGGCTTTCTCGTTTGTTATGTTTCCATGAAGTGAACCAACGTCCCAAATCTTAATACAGCCGTCAAAGCTTCCGGAAACAATGTTCATGCTATCTGGTGAGAAGGCCAAGCCATAGATGGAGAGACTGTGGGCTTTCACCCACGTGACAAGAGAACCAGTCTCGACTTGGCGGATGCTCAAATACTGACTCATATCACCTATAGCAATGAGCTGCCCATTCGGCGAAAAAGCAACAGCCATTACTGTTGTTCCAACATTGAAAGTCCGGATGTGGCGTCCTTCAGCAAGATCCCATAAGCGGACTGTGCCATCGCCACCTCCAGAGGCGATTATGTTTCCATCCTGCGTGATGTCCAGCGTATAAACGCTTTCATCGTGTCCCTTTAACGACCTCCGTAGCGTACCGGATCTCATATTCCAAACCTAACAGTATTGGTAAACGCTGGCATAGAGATGGAATATACTTACCCGGACGATATGGTCCTCGCAGGCAACAGCGAGGTAGAAGTGATCAGAACTGAAACATACGCTACGGACATAGCCTTCTTTCTTTTTTTGGGTCTTATACTTAAAATCGGAAATAAGCAATCCGGTCTGTACATCGAAAACCTTGCAAGATTGATCTGCCCCGGTGACTAAGTACTTCGCATTATGACTGTAATTCACACAGCATACGATGGAGCCGTGGTAGAATGAGTGAACCAGGTCGACATTCATAGCCCGCTCAACCTCGGGATCAAAGAGAGCATACCAATCCTCGCCAATCGTCTTGTGAGATAGTGCCATAGAATCGAGGTCTTTGGTAAGCTCGTAGAGTGACTGGAAGACTGGAATGTGTTCTTGGTCGTGTAATAGTTTCACGACGCCCCTATGTTTCCCTTTAAAAGCAAGTGACATTGGCGTTTCACCGCTATCGTTCGCTATATCAGCATTGGCATTTTCAGCGAGAAGACGCTTGACGATGGCCTCATGCCCATGTTCGGCGGCACCTAACAGAGGTGTCTCACCATCATCAGCAATTGAATTAGGGTTTGCGCCTCCGTTCAGTAGAAGATTGACAATGGTCTCGTGACCATAACGAACAGCCCAATGGAGCGGTGTCTCCGAAATACTTCCTTTAGAATCAACCCTAGATCCTAAAAGAAGTAGACACTTGACTGAAGTCGTATGCCCATATTTAGAGGCGTAAGCGAGTGCTGTCAGGCCACCTTCTTCTCTATCCTCCAGCCTTTTCGCCATTGATTCGAGGGTCTTTGGGGGAAGGGTAGTCTGGCTACTCAACACATGAACAGCCGAACACCTGACCCGCGGGTCAGAATTCTGTAGCAGCCATGTCACTGTCTCGATCACCGTGTCCGGTAGTTTTGGCTGGTTGACCAAGGTTCTGACAGCAGCAACCCTATCTGCCCAGTCTTTGCTTTCCAACTTTCCAACTGCGGCCTGGATATCTGATGAACTGTCCTTCTCCCCAATATCCATCCACCGTGGGCGTGAAAACGGGGAGTGATATTCATCTTCTTTGATTGTTAAGAAATTGGACAATTCAGCGGGAGTCTGCCCCCAGTCACCAGCCGCAGAGAACCCAAGGCTGCTCGTGTCTGACATGTTATCAATGTCTTGCCCATTTGACTCCAGTTTTGCTGCGCGCACAGAAGCCTTTGAGTCGCCACTTTCTCGATCGACATCAGTTGGCAAGACAAAGAGAGCGATATCCTCCATGTGAGCAGCAAGGTGTTTCTGTAAAGCAGACAGTGAGAGCTCCTCGCCGCAGATAAGACATGGCTCTTTGCCAGTATTGAGATCATCAGCCCTTTGGCTGCAGAAGTCTAAAATGACATCTAGTTGGGCCGCGAGGATAGAGTCGCTATAGTGCTGCTTGAGATGAGATGACAATTCTTTCCGACTAGAAAATACGGAATCACACTCTTTCTCTTGGCAAGTATATCGACGTCGGTGGACCTGGAGCTCGTGATATATCCAGTCACGGCGGCTAACATATAGCTTCTCCGAGTTCTGGCAGTCGTGAAATGTACAGACGTAAGGTCTGAGATCTCGGAATACATGGCGCCTATCGATAACATATTTAGTATAGTGCATCGAAAAAGGGAAGGGGTGTGACATACTTCCACGACTGGCGGTCTCGCATCTCGCTGCAGTCAAGCGCCATGCCACAATATGGGCATTGGAAGCTCAGCTGTCCATCTTTGAATTTTGGAGTGCTTGGGACTGAGTTAGTGCGAGTTTGGCCGATGTCTGTAGGCGCGTAGGTCGTCTTAGGCCTCGTATCTGTTTTCGTTTCATGGATATCTGATTCAGCGGCTGTAGAGAAGCTTCGTTTTGATGATATTGATTTTGGCATGGCTGGCGGGGATTTGAACTTCGTCTGGTTCAGAGTTGATGCTTGGCTTCCCGATACACTGCCATCTTTCGATTGACCCGTAAGAATGGGGAACAATGCCTGATTTTCTTCCTCAGATGCCCTTGGCACATTGTGTTTGGAGTCATAGGGATGATCAGTCCAATATTTAAGCTGTTCCCTGCGCCTTGTGTTGGCTCTGGCAAAGCGCTTACATAGCCAGATGATATCCTCAACGCCACCCTCGGATGAAATCCTATTCAGGGGTGCCGCGACTTCATCATTGACATCGAACTCCATTGCGCTTTTGGTTAGGCCACGCCATTGCAGAGCCTTCTCTACAACATGACACTCGTCCAAGCTGATAAAGGAACTGGAGAGTGATAGTATCTCCGAGCTGTCAAGCTTAACGGCCTTTTCCGAACTGACGGAGCGAATATACTTGTCCGCGATCTTGGGGCGGCGTAATAGAGCAGAGAGGTCAAACAATGAGCGTATCTGCTCCGTTATCTGTTTCACTATGAGGCCGATCTTCGGCATTCTGCCGTTTGGGTCGTCCTTTTCATTATAGGAACTTGAATCAGAGTCTGCGCTGACACTACTGATGGAGTCGTGATCGGATCCCACTTCAGGGTCGTATCTTCGACTGGCAATATGTGTGGCTATGTATTATCAGGGCCATCCCTTGGTAGCATAATAGGAGACCTACCTTGGTGCAGGAGCACCCCCAGTCGCACTAGAATAGCCTGAACCAAAGACTTCAGCTCTTCGTCCTTCCTAAGCGTATCGTCAAGTGATCCACGGGCCCTCTCAGGGAGATCTGCTTTACTCTGATCTCCCCATATCCTGACCCTTCCGTATGTATCTAGAATCTCCGTGAGAACAACTTGCCCGAGGTGTACAACGCGACAGTCTTCGTGACCAAGAGCCAGCAGGAGATTCTGGAAGCATTTCATGCACTTAGCGTATAGATCTGAGAGTGACGTCTTATCCTTGTGGGTCGTCACAAGATCCATAATGTCGAGTTCATAAAGTTGAATATTCAAAGAGTGCCTTTGACGACGAGGTGAGGCATGAGATAGGTTTCAGCTTCCAGCGGAAATTCCACTCCAAATGATACCTCAAAAAGGCCTTCGTGAGCCCCTAGTGGAGGAAAGAGGGTTTCGAGGCAAGATCGCTTCGTCATCCCCGCGAGCTTTGAGAGTTTTTTTGGTTTCAGTGCGGGGAGTGAGGCTGAAAAAATTGACGCATGTCAGATCAGCAGTGGGATTCTCCAACCAATCAACAGATATCATCTGCCACCCAACTGTGACAACCCTGGATGTCTTGCATATCTGAGGCAATAAATACCAAATCGAATGCTGACACGTATGTGTGCCGCGGGGCCGGATATATGAGGCTCACTACTCAACGTGAACGCAGGGCAGTCCCTCCGTCTCTACGCCCACCACGACCGTATTAACTCAAACCGCTACTTCGTACCTCTTGATACCATAGATCATTTCGCCTTCCCCCATCTTTGTCCGCGATGGCCGAGGTCGCGGGCCTTGTCCTCGGCGGAATCCCAATTGCCATCTGGGCTCTTGAGAAATACGCAGAGCCGATCGACACTTTTCACCACTACCGCACCGCCATCGAGACTTTGCGGGCACAATTGATCATCCAAAGACGACAACTCGAGAACACGCTAAACAGTATCGGGTTAACAAGGCCTTCTGCTGTTGAGCTTCGGGAATGTTTGGAAGCCAAGTTCCCTGATATTCACCAGGAGCTCATTATCATCATTGATCGTATGGAAAATAGCACTGGCAAGCTATTGAAAGATCTTGATATTGACATAAATGGAAAGGTCAGGCTTTGGTCCAATCGAGGTACAAGTGCATATCAACTGACTTGAACCCAGCCAAAATGGACAGAAGATTCTCCAGAAAGAGCGCAATGGGAATGGCGTCGAGTCAAACGAAGCTTCTCATCATCCAAGAAAACGTCACTAATCAATGACCTCCGACATTGGAACTCTGATCTCAAGGCCTGTATCGAACATACAGAGGTCGCTCTTGAAGATGACACATACCAGGTCCAGAAATTGATTAAAAGGTTCAACAATACGCATTGCAACTCAATAAGATCATGTCTAAGATCTTTTCATCGAGCTCTGGAGGCTGCTCTGTCCTGCAATTGCTCGTCTCCCCACCATGCAACTATTGATCTAGACTGGAATTTAAGTCAGTCAAAGAGCCCCTGGGCCTTCACTACGTGTATATCGTATGAGAGGCGTGGAGATGCATCTCGTTCCTCACTGTCGTGGCGGAGGTTTAGTGTGAAGGCGGAGCGAGATGCTGGAACACCTTCTGCACCAGGCACATCACTATCTAGGGCTACACCCGGGCAGCCTAAGTCACACTCGCCACTTCAAAAGGAAAAAAGTCGAGTATCGTTTCTCCTTGACAGTTTCCGAAAGCCCAACGCGCCTGTTCCCATCCCTCCTACGGTTGGTAAGTCATATCCATGTTTGCATCAACAGAGGCAATCTTATCTGACTCCTTGCCCCATTGATACAGCAAAACCACCAGGTCAACCGACAGGATCAAAAAGGCACATTGCGAACTTATGCACTGAAGTCCGGTCTGCATGTGCCCCGTGGTTCGTGGATGGTTGCCTCAAGGACCCAGATAGCAAGAAAGATCAACAATTTGAGCGTTTCTTTCTGGGCAATACTCCGGAACAGCTTTCGAGTATTAGCAAAACGATCTCACTTCCACATCTAATCTCTAGCCAAACCAGGAGGAATACTCTAGTCCACCCTGCTCTTTCGACGAAGCAAAGATATGGCATTGCCGCCTCGATTGCATGGTCTGTTCTTCACATGAGCGATAGTCCATGGCTAAGAGATAAATGGAGCCAAGAGGAAATCAAATTTTTCGTGGAGGAAACAAAACAAGGACATAGATTTGTTTTACAATATCCTTATCCATGCACTTCTTATGTATTCCAAGACCCAATACCCTCCCCAGGGCGAAAGTCTTCTGATTCAGGAAATTTCGACGACTTGGTTCCCAATAAGACAATCTTGACACTCGGCATCATCCTTATCGAAATATGTCTCAAGAGAACGCTAGAAGAGGTTCAAGAACCTGCGGAAGGTCAAGAAAGCGTTCCAAGATTAGCAACATTACTGGACAAGTACCGCACGGCACTCAAATTACTTGATGAAGTTTACCGTGAGGCAGGGGAGGCTTATGGTAATGCAGCCCAGAGATGCATCAGATCTTCCTTCGACGGCTCTGAGGCTACCAAGAAGTTCAATGTAGAGCAATTCCGGATACAGTTCTATAACACGGTAGTTGCACCAGTGCAGGCAACATATCTAATGTTCCCAGACTCTGGTGGCTGCTATTAGACCGGAGGGGGCGATCAAGCTCTGGATAACTAACTTTCACCGCTCTAATGAACATGATATATTATTAGATGGAGTATAACATTTCAGTCAACGCTGTAGTCAAGGGACCTGCTCCTGTTATTTGTTGATTTCAAGCAATGCACTACATGGGGGATTGACCAGGCTCAATCCATGTTGGTAATACCCAAATAAATCACAAGACTTTGTGCAAATCAATTAAATCTTGCACCGCAACCGATAAGGGCAAAGCAATCTCGAACCCATATGCTAGGTGGTAGGCTGGCTGACGGTTGGCTGCTTGATATTTCGGACTCTAGGTCCATAATAGTAGTGAAATGAAAGGCTTCCCGCTTGAAACCCTGTCAATTATTCGACCGATAACGGAATTGGGAGACCAATTCGCTATGCGACTTTGTGATAGCTTTTGAAGCTCGAAGCTGGAAGTAGTACTCAGAAACCCCACGGCATTAGCGCTTCCCTGGTGGCAACCATTCGAAGAACGGGAAGAGTTAAAATTTGTTGGTATGTCATCGGAGTATGTGGCTACCGGATCATGAGACAACCTCGGTAGTGTCGCCGGAGGATCTTCTCGGAGCTTGTCTGATGTGTCTATGGACTGATGTATGGGTGAGCTAGAAGGCCTTTCTGGGATCGAGAAATGCTTTTCCTTTCCCACAGATTGTAGTCCAACTCGTTTTCCAAGGTCATTTACAACGAAATAACCTTCCTGAGGGATCAATTCCGAATTGAACGATCCTAGCGTAACTGACGATATATTCTGAGAATACTGAATGATGTCAGCAAACAGATTCTCGGCAGTTATCATGAGTGCATATGGTTCTTTCTCAAACACGGCAATGATGGAGCCACATAATACTCCAGAGCCTCTTAAAACTACCCAAGCTCCCGATGTACCGCGGCCTACATTCAACAAGTTAATACTTCTCTCTTGCTCCAGAGGCGTACTTTGGTCACTCACTCAAGGGTGCTGTCAATCGAATTTTTCTCGTCCAGTTGGTAATATCTCCAACATTGAAAGGTATTTTCGTAGGCATAAGGATGCCTGCGGATGCTTCCATTCCATTACCGAGTAAGACTAGTATTGCTTGTTCTTCTGTCGCCAGTGAAGCTTCTGAACAAAGGCTTGAAACATGGTGCAACCCATCCGAACGATACACATTAGTATCTAAAGTTAGACCTGATCCAGGTTCTACTTCGGACACTAGAGCAAAATCCGCCGGTATCGGCACTGGTGATGGAATAAAAAGCTGCCCTTGTGGATTTCAAGATAAAGTGCCGATCTCTGCTGAACGGATGAAGTTAATGGTCCCGAATGGCTGGATAGGAATCCAAGACTGGACCTTTTCAAGGTCAAGTCGACCCAATTCATCGATGGACTCCAAATCGCCGTTGTCTTCCTCGATTGATCCAGATTCATCACTACCCTCTTCCTCACTATCTTCGTCATCAAAGTCTGAATCCAGTTCCATCTCAGAGGTTTGACGCTCACTGTTCTGCAAAAGATACAGCAACATAGCGTGTCCGGAAGTAACTCCGGCCTCGAACGAAGAATTGATTTTGAGAACACCCCCGATTCTCGCTATCTCTTGGTACACAACTCTGTCGCCTGAGACGACTGTCACCAAACAGACCTGACCGCAGTTGTTGGGTATATCGCTGGACCATGAACCGACGTGAGTATACAAAGTTGCACTGTCTGCGAACGCGATCCCCCTGCGCAATTGCAAACGATCCAGCGGAACTGAAGCAACGGTATGGGCTAATCCGAAGCCACCTTCGGCATATATCGGTGCATTTTGAGACGCATCGAGCCCAAGTTTGCGTATCTTTTTCGCCAATTTCTTCCAAACCCGGCTTCTTTTGACAACGTCGTTATTAGTCCTGATCCAGATGCTGGACCGCACAATAATCCGTTGCGCGTTGGGTTCATGGAGACCGGAAAGCCGTAACTCGTGTTTCCACGGGGTCGTAGCCAGCGACTTCTTCCATTCAGAGTTCCATACTCTTCGGAATTCTGGTTCTAGTTTTTCCCCGGTCTCGGCGGCCCTCTTAAAGAGATGTTGACATTCAGGTTGGTCTGGCCAGTGGCGATTGGAGTATACGACATCCTTGTCTAAGCAGCATATACCCTTGACGGCATTCTTAGGTCTGCTGAAATGGTCTTCATGGAATTCAAGTTCCAATAAGCTTGGCCTTATCAACAGGCGCCCGGGGAATTGGCATGTTGTAATTTGTGACGGGCTTGTTGGCGGCGTGGTAAACACCTCGGTTTCAGACGAACTGGATACCATCATTGGGGACGGCAACGGTTGCTGCATATGGAGCAATGAGATCATACTAATAAGGGTAATAAGAGATGGTTTGAGCGATATGTCAACGCGGGATTTTATCAGCCGCAGCGCTTACGGCGAGTGAGCCCAGCAAAAATCGACACTTGTCATTAGTTTGACCCGTATCATCATGTAAGCCACATTCATGCGGAATCCAATATACAACACGAATAACGCGCCTGCATAAAGTGATATGTGGCTTGTCAAGGCAGACTGGCGGACCGGAGACGAGATGACCTGGGTCCTGGGAAAGCCATGATACAAGACTGGTGTGTCCCAACTATGGTGTCCCAATCCATTCTTCAAAGCCGTTTTGGCCATCGAAACAGCCCCTTCAACCATGCCTATCCGCAATCTAGGCCATGATGCAAAATATGCGCTCCTTAACAAGATCTGGCCACATATGGCTCGAAGCGATTTCGATACCTACATGGAACTATACGAAAAATACTTCCTGTTTCTGGAAGAACAAATGGACGTGATCAAACGAAAGTCGATTCTCTACTCAACTAAAAATATTGAAGAACTTGCATCAACTATTGAGCGCATTCGCCAATTTCCCCACAAGAAAAAGTGCGAGTTATTTAGTAACTCATCAGACGAAACTATGAGATCAGCCGATATGGCGATTGGAATTTGGCTGATGATCTCCATTCAACAATCGGCAGTCGGGTCTCCAACCTCTTTTCAATGGCCAAAAGATGTGTCATTGAACATGTTGGTACAAAACTGGTCCATACGGATCAAACTGCAAGTTGAGGAAGATCGACAGATTCCGCGAAGCTTTTCGATTGCAAATCTAAATCGCTACTACGGGTTCCAAGTGAAATGGACAAGTGATCTATCTCAGCACCTCCAGATCGATTGGGAATATAAGCAGATTACGATATTTGAGCATGCCATCTGCCTACGGAACCATCTCGTATACCCAGACGACTGTCCACTCCCTAATGAATTTGTGCGAGAGGCAGTTGACACGATCAAGCTCTTATTCCCGGACGATAAGAATACGAAGGATTTCTTATCTAGACAAGACAGAAAGTTTCTTAGGATTCCGTTCGGTCGCAAGCGTTTGTTATCACTTAGCGACTTCTCACATTGGGAAACAGAGATCTCGCAACTCTTAGATATCTGGGAACAGGGACCCACCGGCAGGTCCCAGCTCCGCCTGAAACCTGATCGAAGAAACTACTTGGAATACTCAACTTTTTGGGCTGCCACCGTTGTCTTGACTCTTACCGTTATAAGTATTGTGTTTGGCGTGGCTGGGTTGGTCCTTGCTAAGAAAGCCTTGGATGTTAGCGTGAAATCGCTTGATGTATCAGTCAAGTCATATGAGTTGTCTTTGGCTATAGCATGCGCGGAAGCAAGTGCGACAGAGGCTTTGCCTGACTTTTGTAAATAGGAACTTGGCAGCAATAATGTGTCAAGAGAGTCAATATTTGGTTGAAATATCAGATAACTCATAAAACTCTCACAAACTTCACATGGGGGCCAAGGGTCACTAAATGAACCTTAAGCCCGTGACTTCTAAGATCCAAATGCTAAGTGGATTCTATTCGCAAGCCATGAGTCAGTGTTTGACCTGGTGGAAAACTGATACCAATCTATTTTACTCAAAATGTCTCTTGAACCAAGACACTGCTTGGTTGAAAGCCTGCTCCTTGGCAAACAATTGTCTCTTATCCTTCGTATCTCCCTTGACAGCAAATCCATGGTGAACTCCCGAGAATAAGTTGATCTGGAAATCCTGCTTGGACTTTGACAGGATGGCCTCGCTCTCATGGCGTTTCTCGACTGTGAAGAGATCATCAAGCTCTGCGGCAGCGATTGACAGAGGGCCTGTGATAGCAGCCAGTTCATCTGACTCGACGAAAGAGGGATGGGCAATGAATCCAACATTGATGCCATCCTTGTAGTGACGGATGAGATGCTGTGAATTGTTAGCAATCGGAAATCTTCAGGCTTAGTGACAGAACAAACCTTGGCTCCTAAACAATATCCAACGGCAGCAATCTGAGTGATACCAATACTCTTCAGGTACTCAATACCAGACACGACGATGGGATCCACAGCCTCCGCGGTGTGGGGGCTCTTTCCGTCGGACCCCTCGCCCAGCCACTTCATAATGTCAAAGCCTTCGGGCATCTCCAAAGGCACTGGGTCGCCATTGAAGGTATCGACAACAAGACATGTATAGCCCTCAGCGGCAAAGGCATCTGCCATGAGTTTGCTGTTTTGCCAAATTCCGAAGATATCTGGGAGGTATAGAACAGCTTGCTTGGACTCCTTTGCAGGCTTTGCTAGATATCCAGTGACATTGCCAACCTTTACAATATCTCCCTTGGGAGTTCCCCTGCCAAAAAGAGTTAGTTTACGAATGCTCCAACGTAATTGACGTTAACTTACTCATGGAGGTTGGCGATAGTGCAGCACGCAGCAGGAGGATGAGATGCCATTGTCGATATCGTTTCAGCTGATCAAACCAAGTCGGTTCTGAGTATCACAATTTACTACGATAAGATATGGAACACTACGGCATGCATAAATACGATAATTCCTCAGCTTCAATCAGTTATTTGATAACATCCAGTCTCATGATCAACTTAGTTCAGCTCGAGCCATTACTAAAAACGGAATGGCCGATATCCGTTCCGAACGGCGGAAGGTGGGTCCATATCCACATTCCGGGGTCGGCAATTGTCGAGATGATAAGTAAACAGCCGATAAGATGATGTATCTACGGCATTTATAAGAAATGCTGTCATTAAAACACATCCTAGATCACTGGAACAGAATAACTGATTATCATATTCTTCAATTCATATCATATCATATCCACCCAATCAATATGGCTACAGACGCTCTCCAAGATGTCCGTCCCATGTTTGAGCTCAGAGGACGAAACTACATCGTCACAGGTGGAGCTCAAGGCATTGGCTTCGCATGCACGCGAGCTATTTGCGAAATGGGCGGTAATGTCGCTGTGTTAGATATTCAGAAGCAACCTACTGCCGAGTTCAACACGTTGTGTGACAAGTTCTCTGCCAAGACTGTTTACATCCAGACAGATGTTACGTCACAGGAGAGCATCAACGCGGCTTTCGATAAGGTGTTGAAGGAGTTTCAGACTATTGATGGTGTCGTACCCGCTGCGGGTATCGCTATTGATAAGCCGTTCCTGGATCAGACATGGGAGGAGTTTACCCGCATTCAGGATATCAATGTAAGTGTTCCGTTTGGTAGATCAGGAATTGTAACTGACAAATCAGGTCCGAGGAACATTCTTTGTCGCTCAGCTCGCGGCCCGTCAGATGGTCAAGCAAGGCACCGGTGGAAGCATGGTCCTCCTCGCCTCTCAATCCGCCCACATTGGCCTTCCCGGCTACCGCATGGCGGCATACAACGCCTCCAAGGGCGGTATCCTCATGCTCTCTAAAGCGCTAGCCGTTGAGCTAGCACCAAAGGGTATCAGAGTCAACACAATCTCACCAGGTTTTGTGGACTCTGAGATGACGAGGACTGTTCGTGAACTTAAGAGTAAAAGGGAGGGAGAGCAGATGTGGCTGGCGCCGCCAAATCAGAGGTTGAGTACACAGAATGATCTTACAGGAGCGGTTATTTACTTGTTGAGTGATGCGGCGAGACATACTACTGCGGCGGATATTCCGATTACTGGGGGTTTGCACGCCGGTACTATTGATGGATTGATTAGTTATGAGAACTAGGTTGAGCTTAGCGTTGAGATTCTTATAAAATTGAGTTCTTAATCCATGGTTCACAATTACTCTTCCTAGATCTTTGAAGCTTCATAAGTTCATGAGAAATGAAGGAACTTCCATAAAATGAGGCTGCATCTTCTTCGATGAATGGTCAGCTCACAAAGTCTCCATGTCACGCTGTATCTCCTGAATGCATGGCTATCGTAATCTTGGCGCTATCAACTAACATCAGCCAAAGGTTGTTTCTCTTCTCTTGAGATACCTTTCCCGCGATAAGCCTCATGATAAGCCGTCAGCTGGTCAGCGGCCCGCGAAGCGGATACCGGATCCGGTCCTTGCCCCATACCCGCTATCTTGGCTATAGACGGAACTGCCTTCATCGGCTACGGGATCAGATCATCATAATCATAATTCATTGCTACCGCTAAATCAAGATCAAAATATACTCTCGGAAAACATGTGATTTACATCCCCAATAGGCCACTGCAACCTTAACGAATCCTCCCAGCCCATTTGCATATCCGTATCCGAAATTACCGTCCCAGCCACAGCAAAACCCCCCGGAACCATGGGATTATTAAAAGGCGGCGAGTACTCCGCATAAGGCTGGAATTCTCCAACTGGCTGCAGACTCGCCCTCCTTATCGATTCTGTGACGTTGTCTAAGCCTTCGTGACTCCCTGGACTTGCTGGGTTCAGAATTCCCAAGCTGAGCAAGTTGCGACGCATTTCGATGAGGCGTTTTGCGAGACGTCGGGCGGAGCGCGAGCGGTGCGTGTATTTTGTTGTTAGGGTTACGCACATGCTGAAGCTGCCACCGAGAGACTCGATAAGATCGGGGGTGAGACTTGGAAGCATCGTTGCTCTGTTTTGTTTGATAAAGGCTATCAGCAGGAATGCTAGTCCAGCTGTGCAAGCGAGGATATGCTGATAGTATGGGTGTTGTTTGCGGTAGATATCTGTAGTCGAGTCAAGCGTGTGCAAAACGTGTATAATATCGTAAACTCGGTCAGTCGCTGATCTGACGTGGTTCTTGGTTATCTCAATATCCAACTCTGAAAAGAAGAATGGCTTAAGGAGTTGACTCCGAACGGATTCCGCTCGGAGATTTAGTAAAATTGTCCAGGTTGGTGGACGCGTTGATGGATCTGTATGCCATGTTTGACAGTTGGCCACGGTGTAATCACCAACAGCCTTCTTTCTCCACTGCTCGATCTGAAAGCTCATCAACTCAAATGAGTTCTCATCATTGTAGCCTTCGCCTTTCGCTGCGTTCGATATAGGTTCGCTAAAGCGGTCGCTTATAAGGATGAAAGACAGCATAGCCTTAAGGTATGGGTTCTTGACAGAAGATGTCGAGATAGAGCTAAAGCTCGTATCTTGGAAGTGTGTCGGTAGACCAGTCGCATAACTCCATTGTCGATCAAGGATGAGAATGCTACTGATCAAAGTACAGGCTTCTATTCGTTGAGCTTCTGTCTTGACCGTATGTCTGAATACTTCGGCGTTGTGGAGACCGAGTTCCATCAGCATGCGACCTGCGATACCGCACATACGCCAAGCTGAGCGGGGCATTTCTTGGAAGAAGTCATACCAGCCCTGTCATCAAGTCAGTCAACCCTTCTTCTAATATCTAGTTTAATGGTGATACCACGTACCTTGAGAAATATTATAGTCGCATGCTGAATGCTATTCGCAGGCGCAGCCAGCTTCGCATTAACAGCATCCTGAAAGCTATCTCTCAACAAACTCTCCGTATTCGAACTCGCCGGTTGCCCATCAGCCCGCAGAGCAATCGCCAAGCAAAGATTTAATATCAGCAATAACTCATACGCCGCAGCTCCCGTGCTCGACGCCAGAACATCCCAAACTCCAGCGCCTGCTTCAGCATACCACGAGCGCGTCTGCATAACAAGTGCATCAATGTCAACAACAGGATGAAGTTCACCGACGACTTGTTGATAAATGTATAAAAGTTGAATCGCTTCTTGTAAGCCCATAATTGAGCGGAATGTTAAAAGCATTGCTGGATCGCCCTTGTCGATTGTGCGCGGTGATGCAGAGAATTGAGTATTTTGCCCATCATTTTGATCCGCTTCATCGGAAGCGTCATCTTCGTGAATGCTGGCAAGTTGCAATTGCTTTTGTTGAAGTGGTGGACCTGGATAGCTATTTCGTCGGAGTTTTAATTGACCGACGTTGAGTGCGTAGTCTGGACATGTTGGACCGTAGAAATGTTGGGATGCTGTTGTTCGGGAGGATTTTGGCGTTGAACTGGGATCATCGGTGGGGGATTCAGTATAGCTTTGACTTATTATCGGTATAGGGTTCGGATTGGGATTTGGAATCGGATCGCGGGGTCGTGTCGCTGCAATCATGGTCATTGGTGATGGAAGGTTCGTTTGCTCCAGGTTATTCGAGTATTGAACTTGCGACGCCAGGCTGTTCAATTGCTCTTGAAGACTAGAGAGCATATCAACAATCGCCGCTTGATTTGTCTGACACGATGTCCCTGAAGTCGCACAGTCATGGTTCGTAGTCGCAGGTACCGGGTCAGTGATTGCGGGCGCTGGAGGTGGTGCTGTCGTAGTAGGGTGCCAATCGTCACTCTCTAGACTGGAGCTATTATTCTCGAGACTGCCACTACTACTGTAACTGCAAGTCTGGTTTCGGCCTGAGCAGTGTCTGCATGGTTGTCGCCCGTCGCATTTTCCCTTTCGTCGTCGACATGCGTCGCATGCGCGTAGAGCATATGGTGTCCTTCGTTTTCCGGTTTCTCCGGTTGCAGTGTTGGATTTTTTTACGCCTCGAGGTTCACGTGCCTGGGCCATCGCTACAGCAGGGGTCCAACTTGACCAGTCTATCGCGTCGCGTTGATGAAAATCGCAGTATAGTTAACTAGTCAATTGAATCGTTCTTGTGTCTAGATACTGTCGTGTGCATCGGAAGTCGGGATAAAGGTGAGAAAGGCGGAAACTCGGGGGGGCGCAGGTGAAGAAACACTGCGTACATTATTTATCTTGGCCAATATTCACTAGCTTCGGTCTTCACCTTGGACCCATGCGGGGTAAACTTGACTAGACTGAGATCGGCGAGACTTAACTCTCTACTTCTTATCTCCCATAATTTTAGCTGCGGAGATAAGTAGCGGACCTCTATTCGATTTGGTTTAGGGGTGGCCAACGGCTTACCTGAGTGGTTTTAGGTCCAATCAGAGGCTATCGGTTTGAAAGACCCTTATCAAACCCCGGTTTCGGAAGAGGGCCCCCGAGAATGGTTGGCTCAAGTTCAGGGTAGATGATTCAGGTTATCACATTTGACGGCATGGCCGAGTCTATAGATGCAGGTTCAAGGCCTATGAAAGGACAACTCATAGCAATTGAAGGTGGCAATGTCTCAGTAGTGAAAAAGCAAATATTGTAATGGGCTCAATAGAGCGAGGTGATGCCGTAATGTTAACGTCAGGATGGTAAACTCATGTTTAGCTTACGTCTCACCCTTCAGAATCTGATCTGTTGACAAAGTACCTGTAGCAAGACTTGCGGGCAAATAGTTTTATATATAATATCCCTTGTGTAACATATTAATAGAGAGCGAATTGACTTATGTTTATTCCTTCATAGTCGTTAATTGGCTACGACACTCAACTTGCACACCGACTCTACAGTACAGTGGTCTTGACAAGGCACCGATTAGAGTGGGGCAAAGTTGTCGTCATATTTTAGGACCGAATACTACCCGCGGGGAAGACAAAGTTTACGTTAAACCCGAATCAATTGACGCCGAGCTAATGCTAATACTGTAATTCCTCAATGCTACACTACACTAAACTACACCTCTCGAACCTTGAAACTAAACATCTCATTCGAAGAAACCGAATTTCTATCCCTCATCTTCGCCGCTGTATCAAGACCCGTCACGGGCACGCGATACTCATACTTGGCATCCTCTTTCTGACCCTCAACAGGATAAGGGAAGGGAAGATACTGTGGTATCAAGCCTAATTGAGCAAGGACAGTGCCTTGATCCCAGGCGATATGCTCGTGGTAGAGACGGTCGCCGCGGATGTTGACGACTGCTGTGAAGGGGACCTCCATCTTTTTGTTGGTTGGTGGAACGCCTGGAAGTCTTGGATAGATATTAGTGAGAGTTACAAGTAGGGGAGTTTGGGAGTAACGGACAGCCAGTCAATTGTCTTGTCATGAGTGAACTTGAAGAGGAATTCATCGACTACGCGATCGATACCGATTGTGCGGCTAATGAGTTCGAGTTCTGTGTCTGCTGAGTTTTGAAAGATGAAGTTATCGCGGTAGAAGGTAGTAAGTGACTTGCGACCAATGCCGCCAGTAAGCTGAGCCATATTAGTATTCAATCTCCCCAGACTCTGTGTGTCAAAGGAGCAGTGGACTTACAGTAGGTACGTGGTTGACATATGGCTGATCAACCATGGTACTCATGGTATGCTCAACCGAACGATCCGCAAACTCATAATATGTATGCTCATCCCAAATAGCCTCGAGGTCAAAGTAAGGACCGTTAGTGAGTGGCTTAAGGAACGTCAAGTTTCTTGTATGAGATAAAGATTCAGTCCAGTAATCGAAGTCACCCTGGAATGGCGTAGCCATGAGATGAGACTTTGCGCTGGAGTACGAGTATGTTGTGAGACCATCGCTTCTCTCAGTGATGGCTGTGCGGCCTGCAATGTGGCGCAGTATGGGGATGCTGGACTTCTCAAGGGTTGCAAGATCTGCATCGTTGGCGTAGATGACGGCACCTACTAAGCCGGAATTGTTGAGTGAACCGGCTACCTGGTTCCATAGCTGCGGATCATATGCTATCGGAGAATTAGTACCGCATCACCAACAAACCCATGCAGAGAACTCACCAATAAGTGCAATCTTGTTATCCTTCTCCAATTGCTCACAGCCCCTCAAAGCCTTCAGAGCATCACCAAGTACTTCACCAGCATCTCTCTTGAACGCCTTAGCCTGTATCTCAACAACAGCATAACCCTCCTCAGCCCACTTCAAAAGAGCAGAAGGCACACCCTCAATAATCTCCAAATGCTTCTCAGAATCAGGACTCAAAATAACAAGACCAGGTCCATGACCCCGCCTCGAAAGTGGAGGCAGAAGCGTAATCCCCTCACCAACTGTCTCAGGCTTGGCCTGGGGAAGAGGAGCAGGAGGCTTTGAAATGTCGGCGTACATAGTGAGAATTGATTGGCTGATTGAGTCTGGGGTGAGATGGTCTAGGCGCTGTTCTGCGAAACAATATATAGACAATAAAAAACGAAATACGTAGAGCGGAACTCTGCCGAATTGATGATCCCAGATTATGATAATCGCAGTTAGACGTTATCGTGGACCCCGCTTTTGACAAGTCTTATCGCAGATCTAAGATAAACGCTTCAGCTTCGGAACTTCCGATAGGAAAGTCCGTAGGCGCATATGCGCTGTTCGTGATTAACTAAAGATAATAATCGAGTCAACTCCAGCGAGTCATATCTGTTTCTGCGCTGCTAATTCGAATTAAATACCAGATTTACAGGGTTCGGAACACTCATTCAAGCTATGATTACCCCAGATAAGCAATTGATACATGGGGTCGGAATGGGGTGACGGAACGTGGAATCTGGGGTAGACTAACCTAGTGTTATCGTGGCATTCCTGGTTAATCCTGGTTGTAGCGCAGATACCGGAACGTATCTTGTTTTAGGGGTTCAGCTGGGTTGTCGGTTGGAGATTCGACGAGCGCTCGCTTGTTTTGGAGTGAAACTGACGTTTGGGGATACCCGACGCTCGTGGTTGGACAGATATAGAAAGCCATCCTTTCGCCTCCTTGGCTGTTTTGCATCATCATACTTGCTTCTTTCAATCTATAGAGGAAACACGATCTTGCCTTTTCCCTCTCAACATTCTCTTACTATCTTATACAAGTCAAGATGACTAAAACATACGATGTCGTGGTCGTAGGCGCTGGTAAGTATCTCCTCCTGCTCAATGCATCATGAGTTCACAACTAACAACTCAGGATGGTTCGGTCTCGCTGCCGCAAAAGCCATTAGACAAATCAGCCCCCACGCCAAACTGGCCGTCCTCGAATCCGCCGAGTCATGCGGTGGAACTTGGTCCAAGAACCGTCTCTACCCCGGCCTCAAGTCCAACAACATGAAGGGCACATACGAATTCCCCGACTTTCCCATGGTCGAGAAGACATACGGCGTCAAGCCCAACAGCCACATCCCCGGAACCGTCCTCCACAGATATCTCACCGACTTCGCTAAACACTTCGACGTTTACGATCGAGTGCAATTTAACACTGCCGTTAACTTGGTAGAGCGAAATGGCGATGCCGGCTGGCGTGTTAGTGTTACTTCACCTGAGGGAACAGAAAGCATCACTACAGAGAGATTGGTCCTCGCTACTGGTCTTACATCAACACCGAATATGCCCCAGTATAAGAACGCTGACAAGTTTGGTGCCCCTCTTTTCCACGCTAAGGACTTCTGCAAAGAGGCTCCCAACCTGAACGTCAAGAAGGCTATTGTCGTCGGTGGCGCCAAGTCAGCCTTTGATGTTGCTTATGCTTTGGTGCAAGACGGTGCTACAGTCGACTTGGTCGTTCGTCCTACAGGTAACGGACCTGTCTGGATTGCTCCTCCGTTCGTCACACCTCTCAAAAAGAGACTTGATCAACTCCTCAACATTCGATGGATGACTTGGTTCAGTCCTTGCCCATGGGGCCAAGAAGATGGTTTCCCTACTGTTCGAAACTTCCTCCACGGAACTTCCGTCGGCCGATTCCTTGTTGGCAACTTCTGGAAGGCTTTGAGTAACGATGTCACTGGTGCGATTGGTTACGACTCTCATCCTGAGCTTGCAAAGCTTAAGCCTTGGCACTCTGCTTTCTGGATTGGTAGTGGCCTTAGTATTCTGAACTACGATAGTCCCTTCTTCGATCTTGTCAAGCAGGGTAAGATCAGAGTGCACCTCGATGATATCGAATCCTTGGAGCCAAACCGAGCTGTCCTTGCGTCTGGCAATGTTATCGACACTGATGCCATTATCTGCTCGACTGGCTGGAAGAAGGAGTCTACTATCAAGTTCGCAGAGGATGAGCTCGGTCTTCCCTACACCCCAGAGAAGAAGCGTTCATTGGCCCAAGCAGCCGACGAGAAGGTTCTCTCTCTCTACCCCACTCTCAAGAACCAACCCGAGATCAACGGCAAGAAGGGCGAAGCCAACCCTCTCCGCTACTACCGCTTCATGGTTCCCTCTACCATGGTCAAGACGCGCGATTTAGCCTTCGCTGGCATGATCTCAACAGTCAGCACCGCAACATGCGCAACCATTCAAGGACACTGGATAGCAGCTTTCATGGCCGGCAAGATCGACCGCATTCCTACATCCGAGAAGGAGATTACCGATGAGATTATGCTTCACACTCAATGGGGCAAGTGGCGATATCCTTGCGGTTATGGTGCTGATCTACCCGATCTTGTGTTTGAGGGATTGCCTTATTGCAATATGCTTATGAAGGATATGGGACTCGAGACACATCGCAAGGGAAGTCGGTTCCAGGAACTTACTTCGCCTTATCTCCCTGCTGACTTTAAGGGATTGGTTGAGGAGTGGAAGGAGAAGCATGAGACTACCGAGGAGATCAATGGTGTTGAGGTTGAGCAACTTGCTGGTGCGCTGAAGAAGGCGTAAGGTGTATTACTTTATTGTTAGCATATATCCATTAGTCGAGATTGTTCATGTTTCTGCCCATTGGCAGCCATAGCTTGATAGCAGAATGAAAATAAATATTCTTTAATAGATTCTCGCCTTAATTATTCTAATGATGGGATTACTTATGATGTCTGTAAATGGCCGGTGTCGACTGTCGAGTGACGATGGCCTGAATCGGCTATAAATGGAATCCATCGGGTCTATTACATTCCAGTGAGGCTGTCAACATGAATATCCGTGCTGATAATAACAGTATATGGCATGTCATTAACATCCTTGACTTCAATTGGTGCGGTAATATATCTCGACTGTCAGAGTTGTGATAAAGAGAGTGAGAATGCTTGGCGATTTTCTTAGATGTACCCCTGTAACTGATGTCATTCGTTAGCATAAAGCGCGCCCTTTGGATGAACTATGACGCTGATTACCATCGATTGATGCGACGCTGTGCTATACTTAAAAGAGCTTATCTTGACTTCAATCTCGCGTGACCATAAAGATTTACAAGTAACGGCAGAGAAGAATGGATCGCAGCTTCGAAATCACGACCGACATGGGTCCAGTGTCAATACACGGCGGCATCATCCCCTTGGAACCCCTCAATGCCAAAGTGAAGTTAAGAACAGCCAATCAAACCAACAGCAACAATGACAGCGACGCGCAACTCAACCCTCCAATCCTCGAAGAAGAAAATGCACCAAGTGCACCAGCTTCCAGCGAGCTTGGAATATCCAAGACCAAGGGTGTAATCGTTATCGTCACTCTTGCGGGCATCAGCTTTCTCAATACCATGGGCTCAGGAATCCTCATTGCTGCCCTTCCTAAAATCGCTGATGAAGTCGGCCTCTCGGAAAATCTCATCCTCTGGCCGGCGGCAGTGTATGCGCTTGCTGCTGGATGCCTATTGCTCATTTTTGGTGCGATCGCGGATGTCGTCGGCGCCAAATTGATGTGGGTTACAGGGAGTTTTCTCTTTGTGGCTTTCACATTAGCAGTTGGACTCTCTCAAACAGGCATCCAGGTTATTCTCTTCCGAACTCTACTTGGGGCTTCTATATCTATGTGTCTGCCAACAGCTGTCAGCCTGATAGCCAATACCTTCCCCAAAGGACCCTGGAGAAACGTCGCATTTGCGATCAATGGCATGGGCAGCCCTCTTGGCTATGCTCTAGGTCTCGTTCTCGGAGGTATCTTCACTGACACGATTGGTTGGAGGTGGGCTTACTATATGAGCGCAATCATCAACTTCTGTCTATCGACCGGCGCCATCTGGTCTTTGCCATCCGTGTATACTCCTTCGGAACGAAAATGGACGACTCGCTTGATGCATGAGATTGACTGGGTTGGAGCGACCACCATGAGTGTCGCGCTTGGTATGCTGCTCTACGTTCTTGCGATGATATCCTCATCCTACAAGAGACCAGACGATCCTCAAAACATTGCGCTTTTGACGATCGCTATCATCTTACTGGCTGCCTTCCCGTTCTGGATGGATCATCAAGTCAAGCGAGGGGAGCCAGCTTTAATACCCAACAGTCTTTGGAAGAATCGGTCCTTCACATCAGTTTGCATTGCTGTCTTCTTGTGTTGGGCATCATTGAATGGAATCGAGTACTTTACAACACTATAGTAAGTCTCACCGCTTCAACATCAGTCGTTTGCTCGTACTGACCTTCCCAGCTTCCAAAAGGTTGAAGGCCTCTCAGCCCTGCAAAGTTCACTCAGATTCCTTCCTCACGTCATCATGGGCGTAGCTGTAAATATTCTAACGGGCTTCCTCATTGCCAAAGTCAAAGTGCGCACTTTGGCCGTCGTCTCAGCACTCGTTACAATGGTCGCTGCTCCTCTCATGGCGACTGTCGATGTCGGGGAGAATTACTGGCTTGCTCCGTTCTGGGCCATGTTCCTTTCACCCGTTAATCCAGATGGTAAAGTCTCATTTTCTTTCATCAGTCCAAGCTAACGAAAATAGTACTCTTTACAGTATCGAACTTGGTGATCTCGGATGCTTATCCTCCAGAAATGCAGTCCCTCGCTGGCGGCGTATTCAACGAAGTAGCTCAATTCGGCAATTCGGTTGGTCTCGCTATTACCGCTGCTATCGCTGCTTCAGTAACAGAGCACTCCGACATCACAGCGAGAGAAGAAGCCTTGATGAAAGGTTATAGAGCTGCATTCTGGACTATCTTCGCAAGCTGCAGCACCGTCACCATTGTAGTATGGCTTGGATTGAAGAAAGGTGGTATCGTTGGAAGAAAGCAAGACTAGCTACAAAGCCAAAAGCGCCTACGTCTCATGATATTCTTACAGAACTTTCAAACTGTAAATAGCCCTTTTTATGACTTTCCAAATAACTTCCTCGCAAATCCTCGAGCCCCCTTTGACCGTGCGGGCATATCCTTAAACTCAATAGGTGTAATTAGCACGCACCGATTAACTTGTTCATCCTTAGATGTGCTGAACCGGGTTTGACAATCCCAGACGCTTCTGAGAAATTGCCCTGGAATGGGCATGTCTCGCAAGTGATGGTGCATCATCATCGGAATTTGGACTATGAACTCGGGTTTCAAAACCTCACAAACAGCTGCTGCCCAGCTAAAGGGATGGGCTGGGTGATAGGGTGAGAATTTGGTTTCAAACTGCGGAGTCTGCGGAGCCACTGCTATTACTTGTAGTGGCTCGGCGCTAATCATGTTCTTGGCCCACTCGTGACGAGGACGAAGGGTTGGATGCACCGTATACTGAATGAATGTTAGATAAATAAGATTGTAATTCATGCTTGAGCGAATAACTAACCTCGCGTATCGTTGCATGGATCATTTTCCCAAAGACCTCGCAATGATCTTGATGATAAGGCGGATCCAGTAAGACGTCATCGACTTTACCTACCAAACTATTTGTTTTATATAGTATGCCGAGCTCTGTGAGGACGGCATCAATGTCAGGGTCAATCCCATGCCACCTAGGAGGCCCCTCGATAATAATGACGATGTTATGCCAAGGTGGTGGACTACCCTTGCGGGTCTCCAACCCCCGTGTAAGTCCGGCAACTGCTCTGGTGATAAACCACCATTTACGTGCAAAGACAGCGGGAACAGTCTCCGTAGACACTGGGATAAAGAAAGCAACTCTGATTTGTCTGGGCTTCGGGAATCGTTTAGGTCGTAGGGTGTCTTTCTGAGAAGGGAATTCTTGTACTGAGCACGTCAAAGGGGTGAAGGTATTGACAGAAAATTCGACGTAGTAATCTACAGAAAATAGAGCTTTGATTGAGTTGGGCATTGGCCAGTTGACCACTAGCCTGCCATGGAAGCTCTTGACTTCGAAGTAGTTGATAGCCGGTTGTTCTGACGTTTCATTAGGTCTAGAGATGGGGTGCTGATCTGTGTCCGTCGTCTCACTTGGGGTCCGTTTACAAGCCGGAACGTCATCCTCTTCGGGGACGTAATCGTCCGAAGCCGTTGCGGATAAAGGATGTTCGCTCAAATACACATCACGTTCGTGATCTGCCCTATGCTTCTCTTCTTCTGACCAATATTCTCGTTCAAGCTCTGTTAAGGTCTCCTGCCATTCGTCGAAGGAAACACCATCTGGTGGCAACAAGACGTCGTCTTCTGCCTCGGAATGTTCCTCATGGTCTCCGATATATGTAGGGAGCGACTGTCGGGCCCTTTGATAAGAAAATGATGACTTCTGGTCAGACTCCAGTGAAGGTTGAGTTTCTACCAGCTTTTCTGCAGCCAACTGTTCCTGGCGCTTCTGCTCTTCCCATCTCTTTTTCTTCACCCTGTAAGCTTCTGGGTCGCTCGCGTCAGAATCCAGCTCCCAGTCTGGCATATAGGCGGGGTCGGTTTCTTCTTCTTCCTTGATAACAAAAGACGGTGCTCTTGTACTGGAACCTCCTCCATCGATAGATGCTCCATCCAAGGCTTTCTCGGTGTATGTCGTCATCTCTTCTAAAAAGTGCTGAAGAACATAGTCGTTTTCGACTTGCTTCGGTAGTCGTGCCTGGAGTCGGTATATCTCTTCTAGAATTTGGGCTGTGTCATCTTTTATAGCTGATGTAACATTTCGCATCTTAGTGGTGTCATTTTTAATCTCTCTGGTAACGTGCCTGCATAAGCGTCAGTCAGTGAGTCTCGCTTCAGATCTGGATAGGCACTTACAGCGCGAGCATATCAAGAGCTAGTTCCAATACTGCTTTATGAGCCTCAAGGTTTGAGCGTAATTTCGCGACATCTCCCTGCCCGTTGATAGCCCATCCAGCCTTAGTTTTGAGTCGGTTGTCACCACCATATTTCGTGATGCAGTCTTGCAATTCGACAACCACCAAGTTACAGTTTGTCACGATGCCCGAGACGTGATGTTCAAGAGTCTTTGGAAATGTCTTGCTCTCATCAGTCACATCCTCGTGAATAAGCTCAAGGACTGTTCGGAGAGAAAGGAGCTCTCGTGCTACTCGGTCAAGGTCACTTCGAGCCTCGCGACAGGTCCTCACGAAGGTGTTGATAGGCAGTGACAGTGTGCCTATGGTTGAAATTAGAGCGGCACAACCCGAAGCTATTGACAATGGATCCATATTCACGATGAGATGTCTATTGTCAGTTAATTCATGACCTCAAAACTCTTGAACGAGGGGTTTTGAAATCGGGTTTCAGCTGACAGGGTTAATTTGAACTGTGATGGCCAATTGGTTGTTTACAACTTGGCGTTCTTCCTTGGGCGCTTAAAAAGACAAGACGTTGTGTGATTGGTTCGTCAGATTGACATGGCTCAATCGCGACTTAGAGACTCACGAACGAGGTTGAATGAGGTTATTCACACTTTCTGTACGTCACCAAAATTCACTGTTTTCTATTGCCAATCGACGCAGTGCTTCAATCAAAGCTAATTTGGAAGATGTGCTTATACGGTCGATAGTTGCTTTCATCCTATGCTTGGGATAAACTAAAGAAATTGCTCCTTGGTCCGCTGTTTCAATAGGCGCTGGAAGGCCAAGAATATTTATGCTAATAAACAAATAATAAGTATCATTTCTGAGGCAAGTGATGTGTTCTCATATATGATATGATGTGGTACGTAAGCAATTGAGATTGAGGAAATTCCAATAAAGCTCTGTGCCGCGACAGCAAGAAGTACAGCAGAAATGCAGTCCGAGCGCATAGTCAGCCATAGCACTCCGGCAAACACAAACAAATCAGAGACCGGCAGATAAGCAATTTAGAGTGCATATCATATCAGCATTACTGTTGAGCTTTCTGTAAAACCATATCAATATCGCTCTGCAAGATAGATCTAGGCAACGTATGACTATCAAACGTCCAATGTTTCCTCCATGATGCTTATCTTTGGTTGTCCCGGGTAGATGGAGAAATATGTGACGACAATGGCACGATCAGACCGCCTCGTGAAACTAACGATGCACACACGAGTAATGCCCAAAACGGCATGCACGGAGATCGTCCGTTATTGCTAAGTGGTAAACTCTCGTATTGAAGTGCTTGCATCGAACCAAGTTAATCGGTGTAGTCGGTCTAACGTTGAACGTAAGCCACCCAGAGGAAATGGGCCGTAGATACAAGTGTCATGGTGCATGTGCGATCGCTAAAATCTGGTTAACTATAAGGCTGTATGAGCGGTTGCTTCAGGGGAAAGTCAATCTGGCCAATAAGAGGCTCCATGCTAAATAGTCTATGCCATCATAAGTCTTGTTTGCGAGATCGGTATTGAACTAACGACAGCGCTTTTGGACTAGTAGATCCATGCAAACATCTCCCTGGTTGTGACTAATGAGACTGTCTAACGCCATTTTCTCATCAATGACAAGCAGATAATTCATTTCGATCCTATCAACACGTTTAAATGATAGCTGTTTCATATTGGACCCATACCCCAGGTTTGGCTGCTATTGTTGTTAGTTGCACCGCACCATCGTCTAACCCCAATGCGGGGCAAGCATGGGACGATCACCAATATTTGACCGTGAATTTGTTGTGCAACATTGCGTTGACGAATGAACAAAGCAAAGTCAATGACATCTACAAATATGCTTACGGTTGAAAATAGAGAACCAACACTTCGATCGATTCGATCCATGACGTCAATGAGTTCATATGTCTCAGCGTTCTCTTCGTGAATATGAAAGGATTGATGTTTATAAAAGAAGGATGAATATCCAAGTTGTCCTTCCATCTCATCTTTATCAAACATTCAATCTCAACAACAACAAGCACTCTACAATCCTTTACCAACAACAACAACAACAACTACTACTACTACTACTTCATCATGTCTGACTACAAGCCCACTGGTACACCCCCCACTTTACGGTCTTGACGATACAGTTCTAACAATTTACAGAGCACGACGGCCTCCGCAAGGACGGTCAGCCTGACGGCCGTGTCGGCACTGGCGAGTTCGCCCACGGAAAGGTCGACCCTCACAAGGCCGGCGAGCAGGGCGGCAAGTCTTCCGGCTCTGGCGAGAGCCTCGGAAGTAGTGAAAGCAGCGGCGGCGACTACAAGCCTACTGAGCACGGTGGCCTGAAGAAGGATGGCAGCCCTGACCAGCGTGTCAAGGGTAACTAAGGCGTTACGGATTATGCAGCGATATCTACTATCTGAATGATAAAGCTTATTAAAAAATTCCTGTCTTGTAATCATCTCTGTGACTATCTCCGTGCCTGGGTCACCACCCAAGGACTCTTCGTCCCATCGCGTCACAGTACCTCAACGGCGTCAAGACTGAACCCATCCACTTGGTTATTGTCACATTTCGAACCTCAGGGCTCAATTATCTTACCAATTTGAGAGTTTTAATTGACTTGGCGTCCGGGCTTCATCCAAATATTCCGATTGGCTTCATTAATGACGGTGTTAGCTGAGTCGCAGAAAGCCAACAACAGAAGACTACTTTATCTGAGCCGCAGCCTAGGGAAATAACATGAAGATCTGCAGCTCGTATCACAAATATTTCGTCTTTCCCCGAGCGACCCTGTAGATTTCTCCTTTGTAATAGGTCTAATTACGCAAAAATAAGCTTCGATAGATTGACTCGCGTCTCACTCTCAGGGCTGAGGCCGTATCCACCGCGGAGCCGAACCTCAGCTATGACCATGTCAGCACATGGCATTCTAACAAAACACCACGCGATGAGGCTTGAGCCACAAAATTATTACCTTCTGTCCGGGATCAGTTCGTCCTGTGTTTAATCATCCCAATGCCACGTTTTTGAAATGATGCTAGATAAGCCCCTTTCTTTTAGTGCGTGTAGATAAAGACTAATTTCTTGGGATCATGTTCCGGTCTTTTGGGTGTTGATGGACGCTAAGAGCGGAGCCGCAAAAGCAAATACTCCTCCTACAGGGTCTTGGATCGAGGACTGCCAATAGTGATGGTTTAGAATGACTTTTGGATACCGATTAGTGATTCAGCTAAATGATAAAATCCGCTGTTTTCAGAACATGGGAATGCTAGGAATGAGGGCCAGATGTCGATAGAACAGTCAGTAGAGATAAAATGTTTAGAGACTGAGAAGCTTCAAGGAGCTCAACTCCCTTTCTCCGAGCCAAGACATGCAAGTCTGTAACCAACATCATACATCGCGGGGTACCTTGCACGAATAACACTCCCAAAAGAGGTGAGCTCAGGGGATCCGGACGACTGGGCTGCAACCTCCCACACAAAAGATCTTCAGCGGTCCGTATCCCGGTGCATAAGCGCAACACTCAAGGACCAGGCCCAGACGCAAAAATACGCTCTAACGGATGCAGCGCCTCAACGTGGCCCCTGAGTCAGGCTAGCGTCTGCACCTTTCTTTTCAAATATATGCATCTCAATGCACCTAGGAATTCCTGTCTGGAAGTCCCTGCATTCTTTGTTCTTCTTTTACATCGGCATTCCTTGTTTGCTTGCCCGCTAAGATGGGTGGCCTTTTGTTGTCGGATCACTATGAGTTTCATAAGCCTAGTACCAATGATATGAACATTGCGAGTATCGCTTGGGGATTCTCCTTGGGCGTGTCGATTTTTGCGGGTACCAAGGCTGCGAAGCAGACGATTAAGTCATGGAAGAGAGGAACGAGGACGAATATCTATCTTATTTTGGTGTGGATGGAAATGGCGAGCAGTGTGATTATGAGTGCTATCACATGGTGCTATCTTCGACAATACATCCCTCCCGGCTTTCCAGTCTTCTTTGTTATCGGTACGTACATATGATTGGATCCGAAGGTCATCGCGTCTAACATACCCAGTCCTTCTCTGGGCCATTCAGATCCAAACTCTACTCCAGATCATCATCAACCGAATCTCGATCCTTATGGTCAACCGACATAATGCATGGAAGCTTAAACTCTCAGTATTCCTTACTCTTCTCGCTATCAACATCAGTGTTTTCTGTGTCTGGATTCCCGCTCGATTACAGATCAGTCCGAAATGGATCGCCGTCAACGCCATCTGGGATAGAGTTGAGAAGTGTATCTTCTTGGTCGTCGATGCTGGGTTGAACTTCTATTTCATCCACCTTGTTCGATCTCGTCTCATCGCCAACGGTCTCACCAAGTATACTCGGCTATACCGTGTCAACTTGTTCATGATTGCAGTCTCAATGACAATGGATGTAAGTTAGCTGCCTATCCCTGCCACTCCGTTGTACTAACAAAGGAAAGGTCCTCCTCATCGCCATGATGTCTCTTCCCAATGACATTGTCTATCTCCAATTCCATCCTTTGACATACCTCGTCAAACTCCACATCGAGATGAACATGGCTGAGCTTATCACCAAGGTCGTCAAGGCCAGCAACCCCAACGGTTACGACTACTCGGACTCACGATCACGCTCTGGTCAAAAAAGTGGAAAGACCACCACTGGCAAGAAGATGGGATCTGTCTTTCCAGGTGGCAACCAAACCTTCATTGAAGCTGGCGGCGATAACATCGAGTTGCCTCAAAGAAAAGAAGACGGCATTCAAGTCCACAGAACCTTTAAGACTACGCAAATCGAAGTCGTCAAGGAGAACCGCGATCGTACTGATTACGACGATCTTGAGAGCGAGTCAAGCTCTACACGACATTTGAAGCGAGAGCCCCAAGCATTCCCCGCTGAATAACTTCACTGAACGACTTTTGAAGGATTTTTAGACATAGATTTTCTTCACGGATACCCCTCCTGGTTAGAACACAGCGACACATCATATACCCGCCGCTTAAACTCTTTTTTAGTTTCTAGAATAATTAGACGTACACGAATATTAATGCATCAATAAAATGAGTTCCTTACTTCGAAGTTGGTTTCGTAACAAATCCCTGTTTCTGGACTAAAGGATGACAAGACCCCTGTTGTAAATCGTGCGCTAAGATGCGGCTCCGCTCGACCGGTGAATTGTGGCTGTTTGACCTTTATGCATGGGTATTAGCACGAAGGGCCTCAATTGCCCTATTATCGCATGGTTTATTGGTAAGATGGGATGAAAATTGATTGTGGCGTTTGGGGAAGCGAAAGATTCCTTGCGTTATCATATCGTGGAGAGAGTTTGTGATAACTCAGAAAAAGCAAAGTTACCCCAGACAGAGCGAGTAGACAGGATTCCCAGTACCAAATGACCCTTGGATTCCATGGGATTCAATTGATAAGGTTTCGGAAAATGAAGTTCTCCGGAACCCGATTGAGATGCAGTCACTCCCCGTATCCCGGACCATTTATTCCATGGCCCCAAGCGTCATGTCCGTCTCCCTCATTGTCGAATAGATGCTCTTGATACATAGTTTAGTCTGGTCGCATAATCCTGATACTGTCTGATTATAGCAAGTTAGACTCAAACAAACTGTCTTGTAGGGTCAGTCGCAGGTCAAGGTGATCTCTATGCTCAGGATATCGGACAAAAAATTCACCATCTATGCAATTTCTAAATTTTCAACGCTGACTCATGGCAATAGAATGAATTTACGAATTTCGGAGTCGGTATCTGGATTAATGAGTAGCGGAAGCGATCAACAGGACTAATGCCGGAACCGCTTGGATCCGACTAACCTAGAAACACCAACAGTCTGGTAACACCGATATACGACAGAGCGGGTTCTTGGATCTTGTTTCGGTGGATTAACAGATGGATACGGTGAGGGTCCTGTGCAGTAGATCGCACTAATAGATCCTGGCTGACGGGACAAACTATAATGCGGATATTAAGGCAACAGATCTGTCGGAGCCGCAACGGCTCTAATTATGATTTGGGCTGCAGATTGAGAGCATTCAGTCGTCGTGAAGCAAAACAGTCGCCTACTCGGCCAGATCAAGGTCTAAAGATTAATCAACTTGACCGATTTACGTTCTATTGATGGACTGTTTCTTACCATGGATCCTGATTCATTTTAAGTCTTGTGGTCTTCAAGATCCTACCAGACTCAAAAGCGTGAGAATGGATATAACAATGCCTTTCTTACCTACCTTACCTGAATTGGATTAACCGCTCTCGACCACTTTACTTACCAGCCCGATCGGTCGGCCAACAGCTTTACCATCTCATTACGAGTCTCTTGTTGCCCTTCAAGATACCAAGTATAAGTAGCTATCTTAGTAGCCGAATTCCCCGTTGCGTCTCGACACGATGGATCGGCTCCATTCGCCAATAAAGCTTTAGCCATACCTACCGATCCTTTCGTAGCAGCAAAGTGGAGTGGTGTGTATCCTTGCCTTACCATACCAATGCCATACTTAGTAGGCTCTTGTATCATTTGATGGAACTTGTATCCCCAGGGTGAAGTAGGTGGTGAAGGACTAGTACGACCAGTCGCAGCTGGGAAGATGGCACGAGCGTTAAGATCGACACCTCGTGAAATGAGCTCAGCGATTGCTGTCGAGGCCTTTCTGCTTGCGTCTCGAGCGACGAAAAGAGAAAAAGCGTGTAGTGGTATCCAGCCCTCGGCGGTGGTCAACAATGGATCCGCCCCATGATCAAGTAGAATCTGAGCAGTTTGAATAGCTTCATTAATGCTCCTAGACCTAGCTTTTTCCGAGAAAGGAGAGGATGTTGGAATCATGGCACATATCAGTGGTGTCCACCCGTTGGCGTTGGGCTGATTGACATCGAGTCCTTGGGACACAAGATACTGGATGATGTCAAGTTTGCCACCAGCAGCTGCATAATGCAAGAGAGTTGCCCTATACTTGTTGGTTGATCTGATTGCAGTATACCTTTCTTGATCGGGTTTATGTTCTGAGCTGTGTAGATAACAAGAGGCATCCCACGGAATGTTGTGTTGGGGTTGGCTCCAGCGTAGATGAGAAGCTTGATCAACTGCTGTTGCTCGAAATAGTCAACACCTTCGTAATCGATACGGTACTCATTGGTAGAGTTCATATAGACTTTGTAATCTATAGCAGAGGCAAGTGCACTATCCAAGGCTTCTTGCTCGAACTTGACCTTTGAGATGAGAAACTCGGCCACGTAGACCTTCCAGCGTTGAGCGGCACGAGTGAGGGCGGATTCCGTTGTCTCGAGCGTCCAGCCATCCCACCAATCCATGAGATTAGCAACACTAGCGACTTGACCCCAGGCTGCAGACTCAAGGAAGCAGTACTGGAGGTCTTTATAAACGTGAGAACTTTTGAATGACTTGGTGTGTTTCAAAAGCTGGTGCAGAAAAGGCTGTTTGCCTTTTCTCCCAGCAATTGTTAGCGCATTAGCTCGGTCATCAGTGCCGTCTGAATGCGCCAGAGGATCGGCGCCTGCGTCGAGAAGTATAGTGACCGCCTCGAGATTATCGTAGAACAGTGCGACATGGAATGGTGTGCCGTAAAATGTATCGCTTTCTATGAGAGAGGGAGAAGAGGTGGCTAGATCCTGAACTTTGGCAATATCATCGTTGCAGATGGCGTCATTTAGAGGGAAATCCTCTTGGCATGACTTGAAAAGGTCCTGTATTTCCTGTTCTCTTGACTTCTTTGGCAAGAACATTGTAAATGAGAAATAAACTAGTCTAGACAAGAGAAGGTGAGCAGATGGATGACTTTTTAATGAGCGGGCCAAGAGCTGATACTCCACATAAATGGGCAGAAGTGATCCTGCAGAGTCAGCCGTTCGAAACATGACCGCCTTATATCACATAGGGAAAACGGAATGAATTATATGTTTGCGTTAATCTACAACATCTCAGATACTAAATGTCGTAGCTCATTTGTGTCCAGCATATGTTCATCCCTCCAATGCCCTTTGTCACCCCATGCCCAAACGACGGTCAAGCTCGTATACTGCTCCAAGTTCTGTAACTCGGCAGGTATTTCTACTACCATACCATCTCCGTCACTTTCCGAGAGCTCAAGAACACGAGTGCTCACAGTATCGAATCGTCCGCACAGGAGTTTACCCTGTTCCCATCGTTCGCTCAACGCCCGTAGAATGAACATGACATCCTTGACCACCATCCAAACATCTAGTCGACGCAAGTTATTGGCATCTCCGTTATTGCTGGTGCGGAGCTGCCAATAGCTGTAGAAAGCCATGAGACCAGTCCAATAAATCTTCTCGCAGGCAATCTGCACGTAGAATATTGAGTTGGACTTTACTAATCGGCGATATATCGCAATGAATCCAACAGCTGCTTGCCACAGTTCGCCAAGCTCGTTATGCGTCCTCTGAGGTAAAAGCCGACAAGGCCTCAGCAGAAGCATGCGACCCATCAACCATTCACTCTCGATCAGTGTCTTGTTTGGTAGCTGAGAGCTTGAGTCTTTCCAATCACTCAGCTTTTTGCAAAGTTGTTTATGGACGGTTTTTGCATCGCCTGTTTCTGCACTTGGAGACTCATTAAGGCGTTTGTAGACTTCTGACTGGATCTGTAAAGCGCGATAACGCTGTAGGTACCCATGGACCTCGACAGCCGTAGCCGATGTCTCGATTCTAAAGGTAGGCAGGGAGACATTGATAGCTGAATCGGATATCTCAGTGGGACGGCCACATCCCAAACTCATGGATCGGTCAAATGAGTACATGCTCCACCATAGACGACGTCTTGTTTCAAGTAGGCTCGTAGCGACTGAGTCGACGGGTTGTGGATCTTGATGTAGCCCGAGATCAACGCACATACGCATGCCGACGCCAATGAGATACCAGGCGTCAAGTAATGAAGGGTTAAGAGTTGCAAATTGTATCAGAAATAATATTGACTGGACACCAACAATTGTATTGGGTAGAATAGCCGACTCACGAAAAGTCAGTGCCGTACGGAATAGCCGCTGAGCTTGAGTAGATATGACGCTATCGGCGCTTCGTGATAGGCTCGAGGCTGATATCGCTAGCACTAGCAGAACCGTGAAATAGCTATACCCATGACTTATCGAAGAGCGATCGAGATCATCTTGGCTTGGCGTGAGGACACTCGCTGGATCTTGTGGTGGGCCGTCTTGTCCACGCTCGCGAGAAGGATCAACCCCAGAAAAGACATGCTCAAATTGCACCCAGAAGCCTTGGATAGAGAAGAATGGAATTCGTGGATAGACCTGATCAAAGTAGTGTTTCGCAAGGCTTAATGCGGTGGACTCTTTGGGTAAGCATGGTGCGACCTCGTTGGCTTGGGTGAGACGTAAAGCGGATGAGAGTTGATTGGTGCTAGCTGTAGCTAAGACCAGCGAAGATAGTGTCGGACCTTCTGCAGCTGATGGATACGAACATGCGATGATCGGTAATGCCCCTATATCAGCGATGAGTGAGTCGATTATCGAACGCTGATGTGTTTCTGCTGATTCATTCCGGTTAGACCGCTCAGTATCTGATGGTGAAGTGAGATCATTTCGTCTAGCGTTGTGCTGATTAAGTCGTTGTTGGGCAACTTCAATCTTCTGTCGAAGATAAGTTGGGTAATCCCGACCGCGATTTGATGCTTCGGTTGAAAGGGAGCATGTTGCTTGACGTCCGAATTTGACGCAACCGCCACATGCTGGAGTCGCGCCGTTGCACTTGAGAGGATTGAGCATCAAGGCAAAAGCCTAACAGAAATGAGAAAGGCTTACCTTGATCTTTCGAGCTTTGCAGAACGTACATGCCGAGAAAATCTGTGAGACTCGTAGTGTGACGTTTCTCAAGGGCCGCCCTCGGGCATCTTGACCAGTTTCGCTCATGGTTGTATAAGGCGATAGTTGAAGCACGGGGCTTGCCGCAGCAGCTTGAGTGCAGCCAACCAATGGGAAGACGAGTCTGGTTGAGAAATCACAATTGATACCAACAGGTAACTTAGCGGACGCGGAGAATGAAAGACACCTCAACTTGACTGGCGAGTCTTGTCGCTGTGAGACGCTAACCCACCAGAGGCTGGTAGTGGATATGGTACTCGCGTGACAACACCCGAAGCCAAAGACTCTACCAACAAAGACTTGTTTGCGCTTACTGAGACATGGCGAAGTATGCTGTATCCATAAGAATGGGTCTACCGGCAACTGAGCAGCCGGATAATCGAGTGAAAATGGTCTTTTCTGACTGATGCGGTTATCCGGGGTAGCTTGCGGGGAAAAAGTGGAATATCTGACGGAACCACCGAAGAAGTCTTATTAGTCTGAAGCTCAACGCGACGGCGGCGGTTCCGTTGATATGCATCGTAAGATTGGGCAACGACTTGTTATAAGCGGCAGCATCGGGGCGATCATTAGGCTTTAGTGGTAAGGTTAATAAAAGAGACAATTTCATTGCATGTATTCATTTCATTCTCATCATCCTAGCTTGACTTGAACACGAAATACCCTCCTTGCCTATTGCTTATCAGGCTAGCACTCAGACCAACCACTACTACCATGGCCCCTGCAAGGATATCCCACGACCCAGTCCTCCGTCGTGAACCAGCGACGCAAAGCCGCGACTTTCAAGTCCGCAATCTGACATCAGATCTTTGCGTCTGCGGCGGTGGTTTCGCTGGTACTATCGCCGCCATCGCAGCTGCGAGAAATGGCGTATCAGTCATTCTCATTCAAGACAGACCTGTTCTCGGAGGCAATGCTTCCAGTGAGGTCAGGTTATGGATTCTTGGAGCTACGTCGCATATGTTTAACAACAATCGCTACGCAAGAGAGGGAGGATTAGTTGATGAGATTTTACTGGAGAATTTGTATCGCAATCCTGAGGGTAATCCTCTAATTCTTGATACGATTCTTTTGGAGAAAGTCCGATTGGAGCCAAATATTCAATTGTTTTTGAACACGGTTCTGGTGGGATGTGAAAAGGATGGTGATCGACTCAGCTCCGTCAGCGCATTCAACTCTCAATCCTCTCTCAAATTCACCATCAAATCCCAACAATTCATCGACTGCACAGGCGATGGCACACTCTCATTCCTCGCCGGCGCCCCCTTCAGAATCGGCGCCGAAAAACGCGATGAATTCAACGAACTCTTTGCCCCATCCTCAGAATACGGCCACCTTCTCGGCCACTCCATCTACTTCTACACCAAAGACACCGGCAAGCCCGTCAAATACGTCGCACCATCTTACGCTCTCAAAGATGTTGAGGGAGAAATTCCTCGTTTCAAGAGCTTTAGCACTAAGGAGATGGGGTGCAATCTTTGGTGGATTGAGTATGGTGGGAGACTTGATACTATTCATGATACGGAGCAGATCAAGTGGGAGCTTTGGAAAGTCGTTTATGGCGTTTGGGATTATTTTAAGAATTCCGGGAGGTTTCCGGAGGCGGAGAATTTGACGCTTGAGTGGGTTGGTACTATTCCTGGCAAGAGAGAGAGCAGACGGTTCAGTGAGTCAGCCTATGAAGGGATATCGGGCAAAACTAATTGCTGCAGTCGGTCCTACCATCATGGTTCAGCAGGATATTGTTGAGCAGCGTTATCACTCTGATGCTGTGTCTTTTGGAGGATGGTCTCTTGATCTTCATCCCGCTGATGGTGTCTTCTCCGAAGTCGACGGCTGCACTCAATGGCACTCAAAGGGTAAGTTTCTCCCCCAAAATGGAAGTCCTTCCGTTAACAGTCAAAGGCGTCTACCAAATACCGTTCTCATCAATGGTATGCTCTGAGATCCCCAATCTCATGTACGGAGGTCGAATCATGTCAGCATCACACGTCGCCTTTGCCTCCACTCGCGTCATGGCAACATGCGGAGCCAACGCCAACGCTTTGGGCATTGCTGCGTCTCTGTGTAAAAACCAGAACGTTGACCCTATTGAGTTACTCGTCAAGAACAACATGAAGAACTTCCAGCGCGAATTGATGCGCTTTGGTCAGTTCATTCCTGGGTATAAGCTCAACGACTCAGAAGACCTTGCCTGCTCAGCTTCCAAGATCGAAGGACCGGCGTTTGAACTCTCTCAACTCCCAGCTGATGGACCACCCAAGGTCTTGGTTAGAAGCCTTGCGCAGATGCTTCCTCTGTCCCAAGGACCTGTACCAACATTCTCCATTACAGCTATCTCAGTTGAGAACACCACTTTGACAGTCCAGCTCCGGGGTTCACAGAAGCCATACAACTATACTCCCGAGGTCATTCTAGCTGAGACAAAGTTCCCTCTCGTCCCGGGTCAGAACGACCTCGTCATCGACTTCAAGGTTGAGAACCCTCAAACCCAATATGTTTTCCTCTCCTTCCTCCAGAATGACTCTGTTGCACTCTGCACCACCAAGACTCGCGTATCAGCTCTCATGACGGTCGAACATGAGTGCACGCAGAGTCCACCAAGCGATGTTGGAGTTGATGAGTTTGAGCGCTGGACACCTGTTAGACGGCCTATGGGCCATAACCTTGCCTTGACGCTAGATTCGCCTTTGAAGGCTTGGGGTGTCGAGAACATCCGCAATGGTGTTCCTCGTCCCACCAAGAGGACAAACTGCTGGGTTCCTCGAGCAGATGATTCTAGTAGGAAGATCCTCAAGATTGGTTGGGATACACCAGTCAAGGTGAGCAAGGTTGTCGTGCACTTTGATACAGACTATGATCATGCTCTTGAGTCTGTTCTAAGAGGTCATCCCGAGAGGACCATTCCATTTTGTGTTAAGAAATGGCGTCTTCTGGATCTTTCTAGCGATGAGAAGGAGCTGTATGTGGAGGACGAGAATCACTTGTCGCGCCGGGAGATTGTTTTCGAGTCTAACAGGACGGTGAGGGAGCTTGGTGTTGAGATTTTGGAGTTGAATGGCGATGAGAATGCGTTTGGTGGCATTTTTGAAGTCCGGGTTTACGAATAGATATACATAGGTACTGCATCATTGTTATACATTCCGTTTGCTTTTCGACGTTCTCGTGCTCGAATCTCCTTCTATGTAATTGCTAGCATATTTCATCTCTACCTCGTTGAGAACGAAATGTGATGGTGGTTTCCAGACGCGCTCGCCTAGCCCGTAATTGCAGCGACATATGCAGAACCATCAACTATGCCAACCCTGCTGCTACTTCTACCTTGACTTAAAATAAGACATGCCTGAGGCCGCCATGGTTGAGAGAGTTTTCAATGACCCTACCATAAATCCTCGCCCGGATAAACCTTGGTGGCCGATTTCGCCAAAGCACCAGGCCCAGAATACGGCTTAGACACCTACCAAGCCACTGCCTCTACCTGAGCACCCAGACAAGGCGCAATCGGAACCTGCTGGGGGTTCTTTGAAGGAAGATCTAGGACAGTGGGGTGCCGTGAACAAGGAGTGAGAGAAATCGAGTCCAGAGCCGGCAGTGTCTGCATGGGCAAAACTGATTGGTTAGAAGGAACCCTTGAAAAAGATTCAGCCCGCTTACCTATCATCAAATGTGCATAAGCATTGCTTGCAAGCTCCAGGTTCTTTTATCTGATATTTGTCAAGTTATTAGTTTTATTTATATTTCTATAAGTGGCCTTTAAACTATTCTGCTGATATTTCCCAATTTTTTGTACAAACTTGGCCGCATTCTTCATGCGTTGTTAGTCAGTACCTGTACGACTTTAAATCCTGTACCCGGAATTTCAAGCCATCATGCAATATTACGTCATGTGACCAAGCTGATATTTATATCCCTCATTGGGCAGTGGGATTTCTGCCTAACTGATTCTCATCATTCTACCCTCTAGCTTTCATCTCTCTACATTATCCTAGAATAGTTCCCACAGAATAAGTATAGATTCACTTACTTCTAGCGCGATTTCAAACGTTGATTCTTATAGATCTATTGAGCAGAGCACCTAACGCCATGTCGGAGCAATGCAAGCTATGTAAAGGCAGACCCGAGGATTATCGTTGTGGCATGTGCGGTGCGAGACCAGTCTTTGCACCCGAGAAAGAGCTCTGTAAATTGTGCGGAGGACGACCAGTGGGTTACGACTGCGGTTTGTGCGGTAAACCACCCGAGACAAGGGCATCGGCCAATCCTTGTAGTCAGTGTCAAGGCAGACCCGAAGGCCTTGTTTGTGGCTTCTGTGGTACCAGGTCTACTTTGACAGTAAATGCGGCCCTTTGTCGATTGTGTGGAGGTAACCCGCCACATGGTGATGGCTGCGACTCATGCGGTGCAAGACCTAAGATTAGAGCAGACGGCGTTTTCTGGGTATGCACCCATGGACTATTTGATCGTCGTTGTTTTCAATGTGGTCCAGAAGTTGGAAACAAGGCTGAGGAATCCCTCAACCCTTCTGAGCCATGCAAATTGTGTCCGAGTACCCCAAGGGGCTACTGTTGTATTTCATGTGGCGAACGGTCAGAGGATACAATGCATAAAAACACCTCTTCTAGTTAAGGGATTGGGTTAATATGCGGATTTGATACTAAGGAATGGGTCACATAGTGCAGAACACAACAGTCGAGTTTGATGATGATGTAACCGGATCAGTTTGACGGTATTCAGTGGGCCTGCTGAAGAATATATAATATACCTCTCTTTAATTTACTGGCTTGTCTAGTTTAGATATATATATATTATAATAAGAGGATTTCTAATTTTAGGTCTAGTTATACTATTTTAAGGCGTTGATTTCTTTTCTTTTTACAGAAATAGCTCTTTATCTCTCTGTGCGATGGATATGTCTCTTCCCAAGAAACCACATCTTGACCTGCCATTCTAGTTGCTTACTACCGCAAAATAGCACTGGGCCATCTGTATCTGTCGCAAGATGGTCCAAGTCTTCCTTTTCCATCCTTCCAAGACAGAAGACATCACTATCGCTATAATCTTGTAACAGCTGCTTAAACCGCTGATTCCACCAGCTATTTGGCTTACCAGCAGTCAATCCGCCACTTTCTTCCCCAAGCGTAACAAAAATGCGCACTGAATTCCAATCTGGTGGGTAAAGCATGTCGTGGTTCCACAGATACTCGATAACCCCAAAGTCATCTCCGCGAATGCTGCAAATGAGGCTGGGCTTCGGGTCACTAGAGCTGCCACTGCAGTTCTTGGCGGCCGCCATAGCGATGAAAGGAGCAATGCCAGTACCTCCAGCAATACAAACTGCTGGACCGGTCTGTTCTAATGTCTCCGATGGAAAGCCGCCACCGACTTCAACAATCCTCGCGATCAATGGCCCTTGCGGTCTTGGAAGTCCCAACAACCCAGTAACGCGCCCGTTGCGCGCCATAAGAGAGATAGACTCAATAGTTGCGTCCTCAGCATACTGCAAATGGAAAGGTGTGAACGATAGACATCGCTCTTGATCCGATAAATTCTGGGGTCCCGATACAGGGTCAAGATCAGGCGGAAATTGGAGCGTCAAATGTTGACTTGGACGGAAGTTCCGACTGAAATCATGGTTTGTAAGAATAGAAAATGTGTGAATGCTAAGGCTGGGAGTTAAGCGAGTTGACGAGATATGCTTAAGTTCGCCGAGAGACGGGGAAACCCCGTTGGTGCCGTTGACGCTCATGGCAGGGAATTGGGTCAAGTGATGGACAGCATTTTCGTAAATCTCCAGACCCAAAACTCGCATCTAATAGTCAGTCCATTATGAACCAGACTTCAGAACTTGTCACTAAACGGAATAGCTCAATAAAAACTAGACGATCAGCCCCAGACGGAACCACCGTCGTGAGTGAGGAGAAACAAGCGGAGGCTCCGTCTCTGCACCCCGCAACGCGGAATCATACCATGATCCCTGTTTCATTCCACAACCTCTGTACCCCAGATTTAGAGCCATTTGACAAAGATTAAAAAGTATGCCTTCCCCAGACTTTCTTGCGGGGAACTCATCAGCATGAGCACTTGAGCACTCACAACTTATTCAATTATAATTTCTAAAGTGTTTGTTATTAAGATGACTACCGAGTTGGGTGCAATGCCCGCCCAGGGTAGGATGAGCGGTTGGCTCTTCTTTAGCATCTTTGTCATTTCTATGGGCTCTATTTTCTGGGGGTAAGTTGAGACGTGACTGCGCCCATTGACAGTTCACTTATGATTCGCAGATATGATATCGGTATTTTGAGCACCATCTACGTCTCCCCCGGCTTCAACAAAGCCCTGAATCAACCCTCGTCCAGCGAAAAAGGTCTCATCACTGCTATCTTCGCCGCCGGTCAATTCGCCAGTTTCGCCCTCATCGCCGGACCTATCAACAACAAATACGGTCGACGATGGGCCGGCTTCGGTGGTGTCTGTCTCCTTTGCGTCGGAGCTGCAATTCAGACTGGCGCTGTTCACTTGGCTATGATGGTTGTTGGACGAATCATCGCTGGTGTTGGTACAGGTGTTGTCTCTACTGCTGTCCCGCTTTATCTGAGTGAGATTTCTCCGGCGAAGCATCGTGGTCTTTATGTTGCTGCCAATCAAGTTGGAATCGTCTCTGGGTGAGTACATATCGATTACTTGGTGTCAATTGGGAATGGCGAGCTAATTGGTTCAGTATTTCTATGGCTTTCTGGGTTGGCTATGGTTACTCATTCTGGGACTACGGTAATGGTATCGACTTGGAATGGCGTCTTTCTACCGCCATGCAATTTGTCCCTGCTCTCATGTTCCTGAGTGGTGTTCCATTTATTCCTGAAAGGTACGTATCACGTCTTCACCTATAGGCTAATAGCTTACATCTTTCCAGCCCCCGATGGCTCGTCGAATCAGACCAAATCGAAGCAGCAAGCGAATCCCTCTGCAAACTCCGCGGTCTCTCCGCCACCGAAATTCAACCCGAACTTGATGAGATCCGCGCCAATATCCTTTGGCACCAGGAAAATTCCATCACTTCAGCCCGTGTCTTCATCCAACAGAAGCCTTTGTGGTCTCGACTCTGGCGCGCTTGGTCTCTTGCTTTCCTGCAGCAGATGAGTGGTGCTGCTGGTATTCGATACTATCTTCCTACCAACTTCATCGCTGCTGGTACCTCTAAGGAACTGAGTCTCCTTGCTTCTGGTATTGATGGTACTGTGCAGGTGGTTTGCACTGTTGCTGCCATGTTCTTCATTGATAAGCTTGGTCGAAGACATTCCCTTGGTATTGGAGCTATCATCATGGCTTTCTGTTTGATGGTGAGTAACTATGAACGAGTCTGGAGTATAGCTACTGACAAAGATAGATCAACGGTGCTCTGCAGACTGCTTATCCCGGTCAGAACAACCAAAGCGCCAATTATGTCAACATCTTCTTCATCTTCTTCTTCACCGTCGGATGTAAGTTCCAAGCAATGCCAACCCTACGAAGTAACATGCTAAAAGCGTTTACAGACAGTATGGGCTTCGGACCCTGCGCATGGATCTACGCCTCCGAGATCTTCCCCGCCAACTGCCGCTCCAAGGGTCTCGCTATCTCCTCTTCCGGATCTTCCCTCGGCTCGATTATCGTTGGTCAAGTCTGGCCCGTTGCTGTTGCTCGAATTGGACCCCGAGTCTACTTCATCTTCATGGCCTTCAACGTTTTCGCTGCCATCCTTGTGTATGCTTGCTATCCTGAGACCAAGAACAAGACTCTGGAGGAATTGGATTCGCATTTCGGATCACTCAACGTCCATTCTGAGGAAGATGCTACGCCCAAGCAGATGCTTGGTGCTGAGGAGGAACGTGTTGAGGTTCGGGACAAGTCTGTTTGATTCGGGCCGATTTGACAACAAAGCTTATGAGAACAATTTCGAGCTCGGTAATTAAAGTATGGGGAGAGTTGCCGGGGGTCTTCCAGGGAATGATCAAGACAATTCCGGTAGTTAATCAGTCTAATACTCTACGACCTTATTTTACTTGGGTCTCTTAGTATCGCATACTTTACTTGCAGCTTGCCTCGCCGTACCATATACCGCTTGTTAACTTAACTGCATCCACTAGTCACTCTAGTTATTTATTTACGAGCGGGATGCCAGTAGTTGATATGAAGAAACACGGCTGCCGAGTTCAGTTGCCGACTCTGCAGCTCTTGGACAGAAAAGAAACTTTGAAGCGTCAAATGCCAGGGGTTTAGGGTCTCCGCCATCTAACGGGCCGACGTGATGGCAATGCATGTGCCTAGGCGCCTCACCCTTGAATCAAGCTAAATCGATGAATTTGGCAAAGATCGGATTAGTAACTTCACATGTTTCACTTCGCTCCAGTCGAGCAGTCGCTGACGACATATAGCGACCAATCTTAACTCATTTTGTACACAAACTGACCAATCTTTTACATAGCTCCTTTTGTAGTCATACTGACTATAAATGCAACTTTGTATTTTGAGAACTAGTTTAAAATACTCGTGCCGTTCTTCAGTATACGTAGAAACCTACTATACATCTTTAAAGTCTCTCTGCGTGAAGGGCAAGCGGTCAAGAATGCCGCAAAACGCAAGTGCTCATGGATCTAATCTCGGCAGAGAGGCTTCTGTGGAACCTCCAATATATTCTCAAACAAGGTTCTACTATCGAAAGGCAAGCACGTGGGGTGTTCCAAAATCTTGCCAACCCGCTCCCAGGTATGGCAGCGACTTGTTACTTGGAATTAAAGTACTTCATACGTTGATGAACTAGTGTTATGTACCCACATTCTGCGTATACCCCCTTTCCGCATACCATCCTCAATTATCGTAATAACTTTAATATATAATATCTTAATTAATTTATATATAAATTATATAGCATAAAATGGAATTATTATTTACTCTTATTAGTAACTATAATAGTATTATTCTTTTTCTAGGATTCTACCTTTTTGCCCTCCCTTTTATACTTCTTTTTAATCCTTACGTTTTTTAGCTTTTAAGTATA